>OZ026617.1:88463814-88506814 GCA_964020975.1 Hermodice carunculata | reverse complement strand
GACCACCAGCCGGTTTTGGCTGGTTTAAGGGGGAAAGGGTTAAACAAGACACAAGATTAGCATACTTGGGCAGAATCATTTCAAAGTGAGGCTAATTCTGTACTTGAATCAGAAAGCACGGTTTGTAATTTTAATATGTAAACTCCAGATCACATGGGGCTTGAAGTATCAACCCATTGGTGTACAGATGAGCTGCTGGCATTTTCTTTCTCAGTGCCTGATGTCATGTGGTGTCACTGAAACTGGTAACAATTGCCTCATCCATCAAGGATTTATTGCCTTGTTTGGCTGATCTTTTAATGCAGAATGAAGATGCAAAGTTATGTCTATGTCTTTGGACTATTTGCAGATGATCAGGTGCACATCCTTTGGAACAACAATGTTCATGAGCTGGGCTCAGGCCTCAGCAACTATGTGGCTCCTGTCAACAGTCTGGACAAATTCGCTTGGTATCACGGCGATGTGTCCAAAAATGATGCCGAGAAGCTGCTCATTGGTTGCATCCCAGGTACTTTCCTGGTCAGAGAGAGTGAAAGTCATCCAGGACAGTGGACGATATCCCTGAAGAGGATAAGCAGAGTTACCCACTATAGGATCGAATACGAAGATGGAAAGGTTTGTGATTTTTACCCTGAGGGACCTCAATGTATCACCATGCAACGATTTCCCATTAAAATTATACCAGTGTGCATCTAATGTTCTGACTAAAATGTGTGTGGCAACACACACTTTTTTTTCTTTCTTTCTTCCTTCCTTCCTTCCTTCCTTCCTTCCTTCCTTCCTTCCTTCCTTCCTTCCTCCCTCCCTCCCTCCCTTCCTTCCTTCCTTCCTTCCTTCCTTCCTTCCTTCCTTCCTTCCTTCCTTCCTTCCTTCCTTCCTTCCTTCCTTCCTTCCTTCCTTCCTTCCTTGTCCAACACTTTTCTCTGACATGATTATACATAGAAGCTCCAAGCTTGGCAGGATTGTACCTCCATGCAAGGAGTTTTGTCTTTTTATGCAGAGTAATGAAGATGTTAAAATTCTGCAAATTAGGGGCATTTGAAATTTTAAATCATGAATATCTTCAAAAGTTTGATAGATAGAGATGTCATTCGAACTTCTATTTGAGGGTTTTTGACCATTGCGCATCAAAGGAATTTTGAACAAAAGTTGTAGCAATTTAAATTTTGCTAATGAGCAGCATTCAAAATTTTAAATCTTGGGTATCTTCAAAACTATTATAGATAGAGATGTCATTTCACCTTCTACTAATGGGTTATGGACCATTGCCCATGTAATAACTAAAAAAAAAGTTGTAGCAATTTTAATCATGCTAATTAGCAGTGTTCAAAATTTTCAATTTTGAATAACTTCAAAGCTATAATATATAGAGATGTCATTCCAACTTCTACTAAGGGGTTATTGACCATTGCACACCTAATGAATTGAAAAGAAAAGTTGTAGCAACTTAAATCATGCTAAGTAGCACCATTGGAAATTTTAAATCTTGAATTACTTCAAAGCTATAATAGATAGAGATGCCATTCCAACTTCTCCTCTGTTATGAACTGGTACGCATCCGATGAATTGGTAACGAAGGCTGCACAAATTTAAATTTAGCAAATTAAGGGCACTTGAAATTTCAAATCATGAATATCTTCAAAAGTATGCACACAGACAGATTTGTTCAGCTCTTTGATAGGTGGTGACACCTGGTGAGAGAAATTTAAAAAACAATAGAGTCTTAAGGTTGATTCTGACATCAAAAAAAAAAAATGATTAGACCTACCATTTACTTCTATTTATATATTCTATGACTGTGTAGCTGATTAATCCAGTGAAATGAAGTGAAAAGCAGCAAATTCAGTTTCTGGGTGTATGTATACATGCGTTGATCTGAATTGGGGCTGAGACTAGGAATCCTAGTCTTAGATTGGGGCAAGGCCAGTTGCCTAGTACAGACTGGGCATGTTGGTGAAAGTGGAACCATGGGGAAGGGGTATGTTGGAAGATGCAGTGTGTCTTTGAGTAATGTTTTGTCTTTAACTTGAAGGAATAGTAAGTGAAACCCAAGGAACTTCATTTACATGTGCACAACCACTGGTAAAAAGTCAGGTGGGGCCATCCCTCCATCTCTCTCCTCACTAGATACCTCAGCTGTGACAGGGGTCTATTTTTAGATGTTGCCAATTAGTATGTCTAAAAGTTGCATAACTTCTGTATGCACACTGGCAGGTTGTGCTCACAGGCACTTAATGTAACATTCAGGCAATCAAGCATTCGTGCAAATCTACTCGGCGGGAGAGGGGGGGGGGGAGCTGGCCGAGAGAGTGAACCTGGACCATCTGTACGTGCAATGGCCCACGTAGGGGCTTATCTGCAATAAAGTATTGTGTATTCATCTGTGCAGTCAATCATTGGTGCTAATAAGATGGGAGATGGTGGGTCAGTTTGCACAATTTGTGGAAATGGACACAGGATAAAAATGCCAGTGGATCAAAGAATATGGTCTGATTGACAATTGAGAACAGTTGTCATACGCTTAATCATTAATGCCACGGGAGGAACTTGATTCTTGCTGGATTACCTGTTTGAATTTGGCGCTGGAATGTCAGACTTTTTGCCCAAAATGGATTTTGTGGGACATTTGCGACAATTATAGGATGTTTCCATGGATATAAGTGGGTTTCAATGGATTATCAGTGTGATATACTTGTAAAATATAGTTTTGGAATAAACTGGTGAGTTGCAGCTTGTTGGTATGTACAGAAAGGGAGAAACCTTGTCAAACGTGAAGCAGGATGGTGGTCCAGATGTGAACTTCGTTTCAAACCTTTCTCTCTGTACAAGCTCATGTGATGATGTAGTACAGATGTACCTTTAGGCCCACCATCTCCCATCTTATATTTGCACGAATGCTTGACTGAACGTTATGGGTGCCTGTGGGTTGTGCCTGTATCACATACACAAGGGAGCCTTGCAAACAAGCTTGGCTAGGCTATGTAAGGCATATGGCTGCGGTTACACAGAGGTTTATGTATTAAAATTGAACTTAAGTTGAGTTAAAATACTTTGAAACGATTTGCAAAAGTATTTTCCATCATCCAAGAGATAATTTAGGTGCATTGAAGTAAGATTTGGACCTTGTTGCACTGAGGCTGCTTTGTGTCAAGTGTGGTTTTCCAACATTGTTCCTGAAAACCAGTTGATTTTGCTAACTGGTTGTATATGTTATACTATGTATAGTACTGAAGTTCCCATTGTACACTGTTGTAACATTGTCATACCAATCATACAGTGTAGTACTCAAGTACCCATTTTACACTGTTGTAACACTTCTCATAACAATTGTACACTGTAGTACTGAAGTACCCATTGTACACTGTGATGTAACATTGTCGTACCGATCATACACTTAATACTGAAGTGCCGATTGTACACTGTCGTAACATTGTCGCACAGATCATACACTATTGCATTTGAAGTACCCATTGTACATTGTCATCCCGATAATACACTGTAGTACTGAAATATCAATTGTTCATTGTCATACCAATAAGTTTTGAAGACACACACACTGATTTGCTATGTAGCAGCAAATCATC
This sequence comes from Hermodice carunculata, assembly GCA_964020975.1. Taxonomy (NCBI): domain Eukaryota; kingdom Metazoa; phylum Annelida; class Polychaeta; order Eunicida; family Amphinomidae; genus Hermodice; species Hermodice carunculata. The sequence continues at coordinate 88,503,230 of OZ026617.1, read as the reverse complement.
TTTTCTAGATTTCACCTGTATCGTTTTCCATCAGATCAACAGCTTAATTTCCACAGCATACTATTGGTTTATTGTGTCCAGAGTGTGCTGTGGAACGCTGTTGACTGAGGCTCCTGGGCGAGGAAAGAAGTGGAAATACACTGTAGCATTCAGTTGCATGTCACTTGCCTGCTTCACAGACCCATCTCCATGCTTTTTCCACTCCACAAGGTTTGTAGAGATAACAGGGAGTTGGGTCTGCTTTGCAGGCAAGCATCTAAAAATATGGCGAGCCAGGTCCGCAAAAAATACATTTCTCATTTAAAAGCGAATAATTATGAATGAAACAAACAAACAAACAAAATAAATAAATGAATAAATAAATAAATAAGTTAGTAAGTAAGTAAGTAAGTAAGTAAGTAAATAAATAAATAAATAGATAAACAAATAAATAAATAAAATAAAATAAAAAACAAAACAACACAGATATTTCCCATTTAAAACAGAATAAACATATATAAAACAGACCAAGAAAATAAATAGACTAGTGGCCAACCCTAAAAAAGTGGCTTATTTAAGGATATACCCCTCCCTATGGTAGAACAAATAACAACCCATTTTTTATTAAAGATTGGCATATTCTGCATTGGATTATGATGGTTGTGGTCTTTTAATTTGAAGACAGGGGTATTTTATAGCCATATCTTTGAAAATAGTAGTCATCACTTTAACTATCATTCCATACAAGACACTACTGGGCATAACTTCAAAAATAAATTCAAGAAACATACCAAATATGGCTCATAGTATCTGAAATAATATGGCAAGCACTGTACAAATGATGTTTGCATGGTTTTGTTGTCATAAAATGTTGAAAAATACCAAATTTGGGCAAATTAGTGCAAAAATTCCTTCAGATTCGATATTCTATGGTGCATAAATTGTTACACAGTGCTCGAAGTCCTTGCTCTAGGAAAATATTTAATGCACCAAAAATTGCCCTAATTGTCGAGCTAAAAGGCAATATGCTAAATATAGCCTCACCTTTCTCAGAATTTAAATTGGAGAGAAAAGAGTTACCCCACCCCCCTTATTTTCTGACAGGTCTAAAATGGTAATTTTTTGACCAGAACTGCCATTATCTAACTATACAATCAAAGGTGAACCGGTAATGGTTGCAAATCATAACAATGTATGTTTTCAGTCATCCAGTAGTTGTCAAATAAAGCATAAAACTAGAAAAGAAGATTTGCGTCACAGCAAATCTATCTGGGTGCCTTCAAAATGAGAACCGTCGTTCAACATAATCTAAATTTCGTGTATTAGCTTAATTTTCATAAATCAAAATGCTCAGCCTTGGTTCTTGGTTCAAGGGATGTGGCCATATCCCAAACATATAAAGTGAAGTTTGAACGAAACTAGTATCTATAGTAGTTTTGAACCTATTCAACATTCTAATTTTGTGTATTTGTCTAATTTGCATGAATCATAAGCCTAGAAGAACTTTGGTTTATTGTTCATTGGATGGGGTTATGCCACAAACCCATAAATTGAAGTAGAAATGGCACCTCTATAATAGATTTGAAGCTATTAAAGATTTACATTTTGCATATTCACCTAATTTGCATAAATTAAAATCCTACAACTTACATATTTCATTGGATGCGGCTTTGCCACAATCCTACAAATTGAAGTTGGAATGGCATCTCTATGAACAATAGTTTTGGAGATACTCAAATTTTTAATTTTTCAATGCCCCTTATTAGCATAATTTGAAATTCTACAACTATACTGTCCATTATAGTGGCAAGTGTCACAAAGGTATATATGCACATTGAAATTTTGAGTCCATCTGCAATAGTTTGGAAGATATGGTGCTTTTAAAATTTTTGTTGCCTCTAAAATTTGCATAATTTTAAACATCATGACTATTCGAAATGAGATGCACACTTTTGCTGGTTATGTCAGTCACCATGGCAAGCTTGGTGATTTTTTCCAATAGTGTCTGAAAAAAACTCTGAACCAACTTGGTCAGAAAGAAAGACATTGGCTTTTTATTTCTTTGTTAATTTATCTGAGATGAAAGACAACCTCTCCTATGTGACCACTTTTATCTGGCATTAGGGGTGATCTTAAATTGCAGGTACCACTGTACAGTGAAACCTCTCTACAGTGGGCACCTTCGCGACCCGAGAAAAGTGCCCATACCTGAGAGGGTCAGCCCTTCTGGGCAGTATTGATGAGTATATGTGCATGTACAGTGTACACATATAATAATACAGAGGGATGTATATACATGCAATACAAAACTGTCTTTGTTCCTTTATTACCTAAACAAATTTTAACAGATGCTGTCACAAAACTACATGTACATGTACCTGTGAACTGAGACATGCACTATACTGACTCAGTATTGGCTATGAAGAACAGGCTTCATCTCACTGGTTACAAGAAAACAAAGACATGAAAATGTCCATTGAGATGACACAAATTCGCACACTTTTCAAAATTCACCAAAATGTGAAAACAGTCACTGAGGACTATAAGTCAGACTTTGATTGGTCCAGCAAACTCAGCTCTGTATGTAGTCTATTTTTAACAGAGGGTACACTCTGGCTTGCTCTGCCTAGAATTCCAAACCCTCTGATCCCTTGGGACTGATAAGCCTAGCAGGCTCCTAGCCTCATGCAGGCAAACTCTGACAGGTCATTCTCAGCCATGGTGCACTTACAGCTCTGTCCAGCATTAGTGTGAACATGGATCAGATATGTTTCTTGCATAAACAGAAAGAGATTCTCTGTATTTTATTGAGAACCTCATCACACGGTGGTTGGGAGTTCCCCCACCCCCCCCCCCACCCCAACCCACTCCTACCTCCCATTTGCCGTAAGACCCAAACCTTTCAAACCATAAACCTAGCAGGCATGGCCAGAAGGCTGCTTATGAAGGTGTTACGCTACTAATTCAACCCGCAAAAATGTAAACAAACCAGGTTGCAGTCTGTACCTTCCAAAATAACTTATAAACCCACACATATCCTATGCCAAATTGTTCCTTACAATATTCTCAATCATCCGAGAATAAGAAAACCTGGTCATCATTGGGAAAATTTTAAGATATTACCGTTTGCTACAGCCAAAGTAGTGACAGCAGTCACGCCGCCTTGCGCGATGACTTGAAGTACTCACATTGTGGCTATGTGTACTCAGTCACTACGCTGGGTATGTTGAAAACTGACCTGTCAATAAATACCGCACGATGTACCTGTCAGTTTGAGAAAAAAAGATGTTACTGTGGTCAGAATTATGTAAGAGGCAGCCCCCTGTACCTGTAAGGGTCATTTCTAATATGCACTCTGTAATCCTTCTACCCGGAAGCCGGCCGATTTACTCATGTAATACCTTAAGGGAACAAGTCATCTCCACAATTATCAAATAAATGATCTTTGAAGATTGGAAATATTGTTTTGTGTACAAATCATATTAACCCTTTCCCCCTCAAACCGGCCAAAACCGGCTGGCGGTCAAATGTCGTCTACTTGAGTGTTTTCAACTAATTTCAACAGTTGTGAAAAACAATTTGACTGAGAAATGTACATGAGACTTATCAAGATTACATGCCCCAGGTCAACAGCTTTCCTTGGCCTGGGTTATGCACTTAGTGCCCAACCCATGCCAAGGAAAGCTGTTGACTCAGTCTTAATTCAAGGGGGAAAGGGTTAAAAAGCTTGAACTGGGGCCACTATTTTTCCGTAATAGCCATATGTAATGCAATAAACCAGAATGCATATGAGCAAAAACTGAACAAATGTATGTGCATGTTGCAGGGGTATGCTACCAAAAATTTTTCCCAATGATGCCTATTGTAAATTGTGTTTTTCATGAGGTAAATATTGTGAACTTCCATAAAAAAAATACATGTCATGTTGGTTTATAGACTTTGGAATTGAATACGGTGACTGTAACTGAAACTCCATACCCTCTCAGATACAGAATTTTGCCCATAGTTGAAATCGCCATCCATCTAAACTGAGCTTTCTGTTCTCTTTAACAGTAATATCCTATTTTTGGAGTTTTCATAGTCATGATTGTGCTCGCCATAATGAAATTATGACCCAGGAACCCATGGCATCAGTTACAATTGTGTGAGACACGAATCACAAAGCAAATTGTTTTCGGACCTCCCTCGTTGTGTACAATTGAGTGTTAATTTTGAGCATAAATGTGATTTAAATTATCAAAATGCACTTTTATGTGTTTATTCATTCATAGAATGTAACATTTCAAGTGATTAAATGAAATAATGACTGTACAGACCTGATAATGGGTCTTTCTGCTGCCCAAAGTAGTCACCTGCAGTGCCCCTTAAGGTGTTATGCTACTAATTCAACCCGCAAAAAATGTAAACAAACCAGGTTGCAGTCTGTACCTTCCAAAATAACTTATAAACCCACGTAATGCCATGAGACAGGTTCAAGTATCATGAATGCAAAATAATTGCCTAGCACCATGGAGGCTTATAACATGCAGTACAGCAGAAGCCCTAGTCAAAATGTGGATTGTTGGGAAATTCACTGAATTTAGCATAGTACATTAAAATTCCCCAACTTTTATTTGCATGCTATTGGATTTGTCAGTTGTCTCAAACCTACATGTGTAAGTTAGAACTTTTTGTTTATCTCCAATAGTTTAGAAGATATGTAGCTTTTAAAATTTTAATTGCCCTTCATTTGCATAACTTTAATCATCATGACTATTCCAAGTCAGGTGCTTAATTTCACTGGTAGGTCAGTCACCATGGCAAGTTTGGTGGTTTTCAAAACAGTAGGGTCTGAGAAAAACTCCTGACAAATCTGGTCGTAAAGAAGGAAGAAAGGAAGGAAGGAAGGAAGGAAGGAAGGAAGGAAGGAAGAAAGAGAAAGAAAGAGAGAGAGAGAGAGAGAGAGAGAGAGAGAGAAAGAAAGAAAGAAAGAAAGAGAGAAAGAAAGAAAGAAAGAAAGAATTCTTGGAAAAACAAAATGTCTGGGTTGGCACCCAGACATTATATATCACATACTGGAACTTACTCAGGCGCAACATCGCAAAGTTGAGAAAGTAAGTTCCGGTATGTGATTAATTTTATGCTTTGGTTGCAAATCATATAACACAACCCTGTATCATCAAATACATGCAAACAGACAAACAGGCAGATATAAACTGTGCCAGTGTTTGGGTAAGTTTCCATGTACTATGCTTCCATCTCCTAAGGTTATGATAGATCATGGGATATGGATAAATTCACAAATGATGGTGCCATGATGAGTCCTGGGAAAAAAGTGGGTAGTAAATGTGTGTTAGTATATGGCATTCATTGCCAGCATTGTCAAGCTATTTGGAGATGGTGGACTATGTGACAAGTTTTTTTTTTTTCCAAAAAAAACCCAAATACTAGTATGTTGATAATTTCTGTAACACAGAGTCATTTTCCTTATTATCAAAGTACATGCAAATTCTGATAAAAGGTTTTTAACTGCAAAATTGTGGTAGAAAATTTATCAGTGTTTTGGACGAAATAATAGGTTGGATCTTCATTCCATATCCAAACTCAAAATTTTAAAAGAAGGTGACATTAAATTCACTTGCACTGGATTAATAAGTTTGTTATTGTGTCAAGTTTTAATTTTATCAATGAGGAAGTATTATCAATTGAAGAATAGCGTCCTATAGCGACAAAGCAGTGTTTTTTCTTATTTTCAAAAATAAGGGGGTAGGGGTAATACTTTTTGGTGCGTATAAAATTTTGAGAAACTTGGGATAATAATTTTCATGTAACCTCGTAGCCTTATGGCTAAGGTAATTTTTGGTGTATAAAAATGCAAGAATTGTAAGTTTTTTGACATATTTTTGGGAGATAAAAATGTCAAAATCAAAAATATTTTTGCATAATTGTGCAGTTTTCTACATTTTTCCCATCTTTAAGTTCCTAATTGTCTAGTATCATTATTTTCTTACTTTTTCACATAAGTTTTCTTTAACATAAGCCTAATGTCATCAAGTTTCAGCATATATTGCTGATTTTGTGCAAAAAAAACAAGCAAAGTGAGAATTTATTGATTTTTAGAGTGATTCTTCATTATAAATGGTGATCAGATACACCTGTCACTAAAATAAATTACCACAACCATCATTTTATTATGTCTCACAAACCAATCTTCAATAAAAAATGGGTTGTGTCTTGTTCTACCATGGGGAGGGGTACCCGGGTACTTTTGGGCTTTGACCACTACCCTAAAAAATAAAACAAAACAAATGCTTGTCATTTCCAAAGGACTAATTGTAAATAAAACAGACAAAATATAAAACAAAACAGATAATTCTCATTTAAAACTGAATAATTATAAATAAAACAGACAAAAATAAACAAAACAGACAAAAATGATAAATAAAACAAGCCATTTTTGAATAAAACACAACAAAAGAAAACAAGTGTCACTGCTAAATGAAACAGGTGCTCCTCAAATAAAACAGACTATTTTGAAAGAATATACAGTTAGGCAAAATCAGATTTGGTTAGTGCATGCGTAGGCAGCGAAGGGGTCTAAAAACTGGAACAGAACAGAGCTAAACATAACCAAACATGATAATTACCCTTTTTTCATTTTATGCAAAATCTACAATTCAATTCATGAATACAGTAAACCTATAAGAAGAGGCCCAAGGAACAAATGCTCTGCCATCACTGTGGCTATATTGCACCTCTTCAGTTACGAGTCCTCAAGTGGCTTCTGAACATACAAAGCTTATGTGATATATAGTGTCTTGTTTTTCCAGATGTCCTGAAAATTATATTGGGCTAACTTCAAAATTATGGATAGTATTGCACTAACAAGCAAAAGTTTACGGATGGACATCTCCTTTGAAACTTAAAAGCTTGATACACTATTCCACCATACCGACACTGGTATAAACCGGTAAATAGTACTACAATTTTTAGCACCATAAAGTTGACTAGAGGTGTTATGAGGTAAAGTGTACTAAGGTATTAGCTGAAAGCCACCTCTTCCACTGTACTGGACGAAGATTAAAAAGAAAGAAATCCTGTAAAAAGTGAGTATGATCATGGTTTTCCGACTTAAGGTGGACTAGCGAAAATTCTCTGGGTGGGTTAAGTATACTTTACCCAGGGTACTTTCCCTCTTACCACTCTTAACACTTTGAGGACTACACTTTGTCATTTCAAACTCCATCTTGACACAATTTGACTCATGTTCTTGAGTTAGTGTTGTATTTATTAGGTATTTTGTCATATCTCTGGAAACATTTCAACAGAGTTTTGTGTTGTTGTTGTTTTTTATAACCTCTGCATTGTAGTTTATGCAACAAAGTTATAACCCTATTGACAAAATCGCTAAAAAGTGTGGTGTTTCTAGCAATGCATATTACTTTTCCGATACAAACTCCATATGCTTGTTTCTCTGGAATGTTCCCTGTCAGGTCAGGGTAAGAGATAATATCAAATTTGAACTGGCCTCTCATGTCAGATAATTTTGTTACATACTGGTTGTTCTTTATTTCTATAACCAGATCAAGAAAAGTAGCTTTTGTATCACTTTCATTTTCCAGATTTAATATTAGTTCTTTAGGATATATGTTTTTCCAATTCCCCTTTATTTCATCTCCATCGCTTAAAGCACACAGGTCATCTATAAGTCTTCTTGTGTGGGAATAGGATCTTCTTGCGGCTGTAAAGTTTGTTTTTGCCAATTCCTCCATCCATTTTGATTCATAAAAATGTACATGTAAATAAAGGTTGGCAATATATGGGGCTGGATCTGTTCCCATTGGTATGCCTACTATTTGTTGATAGACTCTGGTTCCAAAGCAAAAGTATGCATTGTTGGTAATGTATTCTATCATTTGAGCACACTCTTGCTTCCTGTAAGATGTTCGTTTGTTCTTACCTTTATCAAATGTAGCCTCAGCACCAGATATTTTAATATACTGACATGTGCCAGCTTTGAACGCGTTATCCAACATTGAAATTAAAACGTTGTTTAAGTCTGTCAAGTTGATTTTTGTATACAATGTTGAGAAATCAAAAGTATGAATTGATTTGGCACCATCCTTATTGTTGATTTTGTCAATGTCTGGTAGAATATCACTCGTGCCACATTCTATTCTTTCCCCTGTACATTTTCACTTTTTTGCAGTAGTTAGTATGTGAATTTTTGACTAGTTTGAGGACTTTAATGAATCATTTGCAACTTGTTTCGAAACATATTTCTTTGCTGCAATGATGAGTCTGAATTTAACAGGGTTTTATGCTTTATGACAATTGCTTATATGATTGGTAATTCCTTGTCCTCATTTGCGACAATGCATTTCCACTCCTTGTTTTTATCCACTTGGTCCTTGATAACAGTATCAGAGGTTCCTGCCTGTTGGTAACTTTCATTATTTAATTCACTCAGTATTTTATTAATGTAGTATGGTTTACAAGTAAGTGCAATATTTTTGCTAGCTTTGTCAACAGGTGTGATGACAAACTTGTCATGTAAGTCTTGTAATTCCTGACTGCAATGTGAATCCTGCAGCACTTGTTTAATCTGTCTCCACTTTTGAAGAGGTCCTTTTCTCGGGAATTAAATTCTTTCATCCACTTTCTCCATTACTTTAACTTTCCATGCATCAAATGCCTTGTTAGAGATTCCTTTCTTATTACTATATTTCTTAATGAAACTGTTGAGTCCTCTTTTAATCTCCTTTCTTGCCTTTGTGAAGTTGATGTTATGTCTTTCTCTACAGTTTGGTCATCTTTGACAGATGGACAGACAGACAGACGAGCGGTCGCATAAGCTGTGCGACCTTAGTTCAGTGGAGCTAAAAAGAACACTTTCACAGATGCAGTTGAGGATAAAACTATTTGCAATCTGAATTCACATTTCTTTTTTTTTAACACCTCAATATGATCACAATCATGCCTTCCAATCTACACCCGCAATTGTGGTAAATATAATTGCCATTTTATTTGTTTCTATGGAAAAGACAGGAAAATTTGCACTGATGAAACTTAAATCAAGATCCATCAAAACATATTTTAGTGAGAATTTATCACAAGTTGGGATTCTGTGTTAAATATGTGGACAACAAAAGCGGGTGCAGAATGGAAGGCATGCTTGTTATCATGATGAGGTATAGAAAGGGAATTCGAATTTAGACCGCAAATATTTTTGTCCTCAATTGCATCTGTGAAAGTGTTCTTTCATGTAGGTTTACAAATAAGTTGGATTATAAATATTTTTATCAATTGAAAAAAAGGACAATAATTATGTTCAATTATAGTTTGCACTGTTTTGTTCTGGCTTTTAGACCCTTGCACTGCCTACCCATGTGGTGACTGAATCTGACTTTGCCTACCTAGATTTTTTTCAAAATAGCCTATTTTATTTCACTATCTCCTGTTAATTTAGCAGCGACACCTGTTCACTTTTGTAGTCTGTTTTATTAAAAAATGGCTTGTTTTATTTATCATTTCTGTTTTGTGTTATTATTTTTGCCTGTTTTATTTGTAATTATTCTGTTTTAAATGAGAATTGTGTTTTATTTTGTTTGTTTTTTTGTCTGTTTTATTTAGTATTATTTTGTTTTAAATGACAACTGTATGTTTAGTTTTATTTTTAGGTCTGTCAAATTCATAATTACATGTTTTCTGTTTTAAATGAGAAATATCTGTTTTGTAAGTTATATTTTGTCTGTTTCATTTCTAATTATTCTTTTTAAATGAGAAATGTATCTGTTTTGTTTAATTTTTTGTTTGTCTTATTTATAAATATTCTGTTTTAAATGAAAAAATCTGGGGGGTTTTGTCTCTTTTATTTATGATTCTGTTTTAGATGAGAAATGTATCTATTTTGTATTTATTTTTTGTCTGTTTTATTTAAAATTATTCTGTTTTAAATGAGAAATATATCTGTTTTGTTTCACTTTTTTGTTTCACTTTTTTGTTTGTTATGTTTTGAATTTTTGTTTTAAATGACAAATGTATTTTTTACAATCTTGGCTTGCCATACTAATAAGCTTAAAAAAATTGAAAAGAGTTTAATAGCCATCTTCGGTTTCATGAACAGAATTTAAGAACAAGAAGTTCTCAACAAAGTGAAAGGCTATTATTTTCACCCAATGTTTGTCCCAATTTCATGAAGATTGTCTTTAATTTGTATCTGTATATTGGTGTAATTATTTGTGGACAACAGTAAACAATGAGAAAACAGGATGTGTTAAAAAGTTATAAGCAAAATCTGAATTTAAATAGCAGCATTTCTGTGGTGTGTGGAAAAATTATTAACTTATTGATAACATGTTTTCATAAACATGACATCAAAACCATTTTATTTGTAGTACTTTTGCACGTTACCTTTTCCAGTGTTACATTTGGGACTGAGTCAACTGCTCTCCACCACACCCTTTGGGCTCAATGTGCCCAAAGTGCACTGAGGAAAGCTGTTAATCTGGACTATTGTACTCTATGTAACTAAGGGCATGCTGCTACTTGAAGAAAGACCCCGCACTTCGAACGAGGAGGGGCATATAGCAATTACTTTGTCCGTGTGTGTGTTTCACAGCCTGGGCTTGTTTGTAGTCACAAAACAAGCCCCTGTGGTGTGTTTGTCCGTCTGGACTGACAGTTTTCATGCAATAACTGAGAAAGTATTTTGCTTAGGGCTTTCATATTGCACATACTTATAGTCTTGAGTAAGGTCTCAGGCAAGTTTGATGATGCTTGACCTTGATCAAATTCCTAAGGTCACAGAGCCATCTTTGTTAATTTGGTTTTCACTCTATAACTTGAAAAGTTTTTGGCATAGGCATGTCAAATTGCAGGTGATTGCATTCTTACATAAGATCTCACACAAGTTTGAAGATGGGTGACCTTGACCCAATTCCCAAAGTCACAGAGTCATTAAAGTGAATTTGGTTTTCATGCAATAACTTGAAAAGTTTTGTACATAGGGTTTTCATATTGCACATGCTTCTAGTCCTGCATAAGATCTCAGACAAGTTTAGAGATTGGTTACCTTGACCCAATTCCCAAGGTCAAGGAGCCATTTTTAGCTCAGCTGACTTACTAGTCAGGTTCAGCGTTTCGGATGCACATATTATAAAATCTTCTCCAAAACCGCTCACCGAATTGCTTTGATATCACACTGGAACACTCCTAAGGACTCCTAGTTCCTAATTTGTTGACCGGGTGGTGCTGATTGTTATTTGGAGTTTTTGTAGGTTTTTGGTATTTTTTATCTTCTTTCTCAGCAATATCATTCAGATTAAGCTGAATCTTAGTGGATATATTTCTCGTGGAAAAATCAAACAAATTGTTCACCAACTGGCACTGCTGTGGGAATTACTGATTTTTAGTGATTTTTTCAATTCAGGTACTATCGGTAAATGTAACTTTCCTATTGATTACTGTGCAAGCCCATGGTGTTCTAATGCTAATTTACATTTTCGACTTGTTCTCCAAAACTGTCTGCCACATTGACTTCAAACTTGGTGGCAATGAACCATGGGTGGGTCTTGGACAAGTTTGAAGATTGCAGACATTGACCTAATTCCTAAGATCACAGAGCCATTTTTGTGAATTTGGCTTTCATGCAATAACTTGAAAAGTTTTGTGTATAGGGGTTTCATATTGCACATGCCTATAGTCTAGCATAAAGTCTCAGACAAGTTCGAAGATGGGTAACATTGACCCAATTCATTAGGTAACAGAGCCATTTTAGTGAATTTGGTTTTCATGTGATAACTTGAAAAATTTTTGACATAGGCTTATCAAATTGCAGGTGATTACAGACCTACATGTGATCTCAGATGAGTTTGAAGATGGGTGATTTTCATGTGATTCCCAAGGTCACATAGCCATTTTAGTGAATATGGCTTTCACACAACAACTTGTAAGGTTTTTCACATAGGGTTTTCATATTTGCACATGTGTATAGTCCTGAACAAGGTATCATATGGGTTTCAAGATGGGGTACCTTGATCCATTTCCCAAGGTCACAGAGCCGTTTTATTGAATTTTATTTCCACACGATAGCTTGGAAAGTTATATGCGTAGGAGTTTCATATTGCACATTCTTATAGTCCTGCATAAGGTCTCAGATGAGTTTAAAGATGGATGACCTTGACCTAAATCCCAAAGTCACAGACCCATTTTAGTTAATTTAGTTTTCATGCAATGCCTTGGAGAGTTTTATGCATAGGGCTTTCATATTGCACTCGCATATAGTCCTGCATAAGGTCTTGGACGAGTTTCAGAGATGCCAGTTTTCCATATTAACATGTATATGGAAACCCATATGTTTTGTGCTTTCTGCATAAAAAATGATGCAGGTCTATACTACAAATGGATTAAAACAGTCTTGATATGTTAAGTCTCAATCCTTTCTGTATTTTTGCCCAGGAGGCACTGGCATCTCTGGAGTTTGAAGATTGGTGACCTTGACCTAATACTAAGGGCGCATAGCCATTTTAGTGAATTTGGTTTTCACATGATCAGTTGAAACGTTTTCAAAATAAACCTTTCTTATTGCACATGATTTTAATCCCACATTAGATCTGAGACAAGTTTGAAGATGGATCACCTTGACCCAAATCCCATGGTCACAGAGCCGGGGGGGGGGGGGGGGGGCATAGATCTAGCAATCTCTGGTTGCGTTCTAATTTTGTTAGCATATGTATACGTTAAGATACAAATCATGCATAAGTGTGTGAGTGTCACATGAAAAATGGGCAAAAGTTTTTGTGCCTTTTGTGCATCTTAATTCAAACACACAGTATGTAGGATATTAAAATAGTTCTTTTGCCTTGCCAGATGTATATGCAAAGCAGCAATCGTCGGTTCAACACTCTGCCAGAACTAGTTTATGGGCACTCCATACAGCCAGAAGACTTCATCCCAGAACTTCTGTATCCTGCCCCCAAGCCCATGGCCACTGTCAGCCCAGAACCAGTCAAATGGGAGATAAAACTTTACCAACTAGGTCAGTTTTCTTTTTATAAAGGAGGAAGAAATGTAGTTTGATTATGGCGAGTTTGTTGCAAACAGATTTAACATTTGAAGTTTTTGAAGGGAGTAACATTGTGCGAAACATTAGAATTTTATGGATTTTCAAAATATAAAATGTAAAAGAAATTCCAGCAACCAAAGCACTCCAGCTAAATAACTAAATGAATCAATAAGTAGATGGATAAATTTCTGTTTGTCTGTCTGTTTGTCTCTTCTTTTACACTTACTCTTTATTTTGTCTATAAACAAACAAACTAGTGAATCTAATACATGAATGAATGAATGAAGTGCATCAAAAATCAATAGTCATGTACCCAAGAATTTGTTGATTCAACCTGACCAATGTGTCTGCTAGTGTACACTTACAAGGATGTGAAGAAACCTGAAGGTCTCATGCATAGAAATTATCAATTCCAGTGCATTGGTAGAGGAAGTAAGCTTTGCTGTTTTTAAATCACAATTTTTGGAGGCCACACAGGCAGACATGTATCCAAGTTATGACTGAGTGACTAAAACAATAAAAAGAGGAAACTGTACTGGCTTTGAAGATGATTTTGGGAAAAAAAGGAAGTGTCACATAATGAATATTTGTACACTGGTGTTATCTGTTTATGGTATGCTTGAATGTTATTAGACATTTTATATACTACAAATCAATTATCAGGATCGTGTATTTTCGGAACAGTATGTCAAAAGTGCAAACACACTTATGCAAGGATGCTCTGGAGATTAGACTTGTGTTGAAAAGATTCATAGAGGGTAGAGATCCCCGTGGTTATATACCTGTCATTGGGTGGGCAGGGGATCAGTGTGCCAGTGATCAACAGCTTGTTTCAATAAACACAGTAGTGGGCCCATCTCTCAAACATGAGCCGATAAATCTGACTCTGACTGGATTAAGAGGCGACACGTTGCGGGCAGGGTGAGATTGGGGGTGGGTCATGTCTAAGGAGTGAAATGGTCAATGGGAGGGAAACTCCCTCTGGAACAAGGTGTATGAAAGCTAGCATACAGGGAGCTGATTACGTGCCAGGATGTACATACCTGACTGCACACATGTGACCTCACTGCAGGTCAAGGTCACATCTCTCACGTCAGGATCAGAGGCTCAGTTTCTCCAAGGTGCTGTCAGTCTCTTCCTGTTTGGTGCAATCAGGTTTATTTCTTAATGAATGCAAGGAAACCCATCAGACAGACCCAAGATTGAAACAAAGCAGGAGCATGTAGTCAGCACCAGGTGTGACCTTCTTTCCAGGCAGGTCTCAGAACTGAATGTCGTCATTTATTTCAGCTCTCTTTCTGTTTCGCTTTTGTCAGTGCCAAGAAGCAGTCAGAATGAGAACCTTCAAAAAGCTGCTTTTTACCCTCGGCACATAAAGTGCCAGAGGGTTTTGTCATCCCCTTCATCGTCTGTCCGTCTGTCCATTTGTCAGCCGGTCCATCTTGTCGATGTTACCGCAAGATCTCAAAAAATATTCACTGTAGCTGTACCAAATATTTGTCAAAGATGCATCTTATGATGGACCAGAACCCTATTAAAAACCAGCTTCCTTTTTATACTTTTAAACTTTTTATGAAACTTTAAAGTATTCATTTGGAGTCCGTCTGATTGGTGCACAAGGGAACCTAACCTTAATATCTCAACAATGATCCAACACAGCTTCACCAAATTTTTTTCAGAGATGCACATTATAGTGAATCACAATTCTCTTGAAAACCAGCTTCTTCTCATTATTTTTAAATTTGTTATGAAAATTTTGAAATATATATTTGATGGCCCTATGAGTGACACTTTGTACAGTGGTCTCTGTCACCAGGACCTGCCCCACACATCCGAAAGTGCGCTTTCATATAGACAACAATATGGAAATTGAATGTTAAGTATTCTACTGCGAAGTCTCACCCAAAAATGCAGAATTGAGGAAAAAAAGATTGTGGGTGCCGAGGTTCTCTGAACGCTATTTTTAGCTCTGTTGGTTAAGGTCGCAGAGCTTATGTGACTGCTCATGTCTGTCTGTCCATCAGTCTATCTGTAAACTTTTGCTTGTTAGCGCAATGCCATCCACAGTTTTCCAGCTAGCTCGATATAACTTTCATGAATTATACGTTGTATAAAAATCATTGTTGCCCTGCCACATGCAACAATATCCATCACAGGTATTACACAAATAAGCTATGATTACATGTGGAGTAAAGTGCCATATGGTGGACAAATCAGACACTAAAGTCACATAAGCTTTATTTTATATATGTTCAGAAGCCACTTGAAGACTCGCAACTTTGAAATGAAGATGTAGGTGCAATAATCTTGCCATGCTTTCTGTCTTTGTCACAACATACACGTAGGTCACACCTGCAGAGATTAGTTGATTATGCAGCTTTAAATGTTGCACATGATTATTACCTTGACGTGCTTTATTAATTGCAGTTATTCTGGCACCAGGCCTTAACAGAGGTTAGCTGGAAATATTTGTATGAATGTCATTAAAGATAAATCCCTGCATCAGTCTTTAGCCCCATTACAATGAATGATGGCCAGGTATAGCACAACAATGCTAGTTGCCTGGAAATAACATGCAGATGCATATACCAATATCTTGCCCTTCATGCACTATCTTCCCTTCTGACATTGACTAAGAGCAATGTGTTGATAGCTTAAGGGCGGGGTGAACAGGGGCAAAGGGGAGGGATTCCATTGATTGTGTGCAATCACTGGATCGCTAGTTTTAGAATTTTCTTGCTTATTTTTTTTTTGAGAAATCCCAAAAAATCCTGTTTGCTGAAACTACTCAGCCAATTGTTTTGAAATTATAAAGGGATGCTTTTTGGGACCCCCAGACCTTGTTCAACAGGTGATGCTGCAAGTTTTTATCTGTTTTTAAATGATTTTTTGTGTGTTTTTAGGCATCTCCAAAAATGTCACTCAAATTGTTCTGACATTTAGTAAAAATGTACCTTGAGGTAGGATCAAATTTGTTCACCAGGCAGTGACACTCTGGATCTCAGATTTTTAACAAATTTGTCAATTTTGGTACTGGTCAGTTAATACATGCATTCCTATCGATTACCACGTAAATCAATGAGGATTGCAATGGAAAGTCGTTTTACTTTCTCTCCAGATTCATCATTTCCTAAATTAGAATGGGACTTATTATGGTCTTTATGTCAAAGTCTGGTGAGGATTTGCTTTTCACCATACCCTCTTGTTTTGCTTTATTATGTCCCCCTTTGAAGAAGGTGGGGCATATAGCGTTGCACATGTCGGTCGGTCTGTCGATCGGTCGGTCGGTAGACTGTGGTTTCCACACAATAACTCAAGAAGTTTTTAAGCTAGGACTTTGATACTGTATAAGTGTATTATTCTAGTCAAAAGCTAGGCAAAGTTTGAAGATGGGTGACCTTGACGTAATTTCCAAGGTCACATGGTACCTAAGTTAAATTTGGTTTCCGCACAATAACTGAAGAGGTTTTTAAGCTAAGACTTTTATATTGCATAGGATTATAGTCCATATTTATGGCTAGGCGAAGTTTGAAGATGGATGACCTTGACCTCATTTTAAAGGTCACAGAGCCGCTTTACTGAATATGGTTTCATGCTTTCTGCATAATGACTTATACCGTGGAGCTAGAACTTTTATATTGCACAGGTTTATCGTTCTCTGTAAGGGCTAGGTTGATTTTGAAGATGGGTGACCTTGACCTAGTTTTCAGGGTCACAGAGAGATTGTAGTGAGACTGTGGTTTCCGCACAATAACTCAAGAAGTTTTTGACCTAAGACTTTGATACTGTACGGGTTAATCATTCTAATCAAAAGCTAGGCGAAGTTTGAAGATGGGTGACCTTGACCTAATTTCCAAGGTCACAGTGGTAACTGAGTTAAATTTGGTTTCTGGACAATAACTGAAGAGGTTTTTAAGCTAGGACTTTTATAGTGCACAGGATAATAGTCCATATTTGGGGCTAGACGAAGTTTGAAGATGGATGACCTTGACGTCATTTTAAAGGTCACAGAGCCCTTTTACTGAATATGGTTTCATGCTTCCTGTGGTTTCTGCACAATAACACAAGAAGTTTTTAAGTTAGGACTGGGATACTTTACAGGTCTATAGTTCATGCTAAGGGCTAGAAGAAGTTTAAAGTTTGGTGACCTTGATTTAATTTCCAAGGTCACGTTGGCACTTGAGATAAAATTAGGTTTCCACATGATAACTGAAGAGGTTTTAAACTAGGACTTTTATTTCCACTGGATAATAGTCCGTATTTAGGTCTAGGTCAAGTTTGAAGATGGGTGACCTTGACCTAATTTCAAAGGTCACAGAGCCATTTGGTTGAATACTGTTTCTGCATGATAACTTGCATTTTAGAGGTAGCACTTTTATATACAGCTGTATGGTTGCATATAAGGGCTAGTTTGAGTTTGTAGATGGGTGACCTTGACCCAGTTTTGAGGGTCACACACAGACAGTAGACTTCCTTTTTTTGCACAATAACTGAAGAACGTCCAGTGAAAATGAGTGACCTTGCCATAATTTCCAAGGTCATAAAGCCACTTTGCTGAATATGGTTTCTAAATGATGACTAATTTTTCAGCTATAACTTTTATATTGCCCAGGTTTTTAGTCGTTTTTTAAGGACAAGGTTAAAGTATAAAGATATGTGACATTGATGTATGATCAACCTTCACTAATTTTGTAAGGTCATGAGTGCCCCTTCTACCACTATCAATAGGGTAGCGAGGGCAAGGGTAGCAAGGGCAAGGGTAATGAGGGAGGGGGGCATCTATGTTTTACAAACATATCTTGTTTATTTATTTATTTTTTTTTGGTTGAAAAAATTATAGGGACACTTTTAGGACTCCTGGATCCCAATTTATTCAACAGGTGGTGCTGTTGCGTGTTTTTTTGTTTTTTGTTTTTTGTGATTTCTAGCTCAGCTGACTTGTCAGTCAGCTAAGTTTTTGTGAGGGTCCGTCGTCCATCCGTCATCCGTAGTCTACAATTCACATTTTCGACTTCTTCTCCAAAACTGTTGGCCAGATCCACTTCAAACTTGGTGGGGATGTGCCTTTGGTAGGTCTCTACCAAGTTTGTTCAAGTGGTCACATAATTTTTTTGTTCATTTTGGGGGGAAATCTTAAAAAATCGTCTTCTCCTAAGCCGCTCACCCAATTGCTTTGATATCCCACAAGGACACTCCCTGGGACTCCTAGTTCTGAATTTGTTCACCATAGGGCACTGCAAATTTTTTTCTATTTTTTTATGATTTTTTTGTGTGTTTTTGCTATTTTTCGACTTCTTCTCCAGAACCGTCACTCAGATTAAGTTGAAACATGGTGGATATGTTCCTTGTGGAAGGGTTAAACAGAGTTGTTCAATAGGTGGCACTGCTGTGGATTCCTGATTTTTAACGATTTTTAGCTCAGCTGACTTGTCAGTCAGCTGAGGTTATGTGATGGTTAGGCATCCATCATCCGTCGTGCGTTGTCCGTCGTCCACAATTCACATTTTCGACTTCTTCTCTAAAACCACAAGCCAGATTCACTTCAAACTTTGTGGGGGTGTGCCTTGGGTGGGTCTCTACCAAATTTGTTCAAATGGTCAGGGTATAGTGATTTTTGGATTTTTTATGAATTTTTTGTTCAATTTGGGGGGAAATCTTAAAAAATCTTCTTCTCTGAAACCACTTGGCCAATTGCTTTGAAATTGCATAGGGACCCTTCTGGGGACCCCTAGACCTTAAATTGTTCAACAGGTGGCTCTGCAATTTTTTTCTATTTCTTTTATGAATTTTTGTGTGTTTTTGCCATTTTTGACTTCTTCTCCAAAAGCATCTCTCAGATTATGCTGAAACTTGGTGTAAATGTTTTTGGTAGAAGGGTCACACGAGTTTGTTCCCTAGGTGGCGTTGCTGTGGATCCCTGATTTTTAACGATTTTTTCAATTCCGGTACTTATCGGCCAATGCATGCATTCCTGTTGATTACTATGTCAGTGAATGTGGACTGCTGTGGTAATTCATGTTTTCGACTTCTTCTCCAAAACCGTCAGTCAAATTCACTTGAAACTTGGTGGGGATGTGTCTTGGGTAGGTCTCTACCAAGTTTGTTCAAGTGGTCATATAATTTTTTTGTTCATTTTGGGGGGAAATCTTAAAAAAATGTCTTCTCCTAAACCGCTCACCCAATTGCTTTGATATCCCACAAGGACACTCCCTGGGACTCCTAGTTTTGAATTTGTTCACCACAGGGCACTGCAAATTTTTTTCCATTTTTTTTTAATGATTTTTTGTGTGTTTTCGCTATTACTCAGATTAAGTTGAAACATGGTGGATATGGTCCTTGTGGAAGGGTTAAAGAAAGTTGTCCACTAGGTGGCACTGCTGTGGATTCCTGATTTTTAACGATTTTCTGAATTTGGGTACTTGTTTTTTACTTCTTCTATGAAACCTTCAGCCAGATTCACTTCAAACTTGGTCGCAATGTACCATGGGTGAATCTCGACTAACTTTTTCATGATTTTTTTTTTTCATCTCACCCAATTGCTTTGATATCACACAGGAACACACATAGGGACTCCTAGATCTTAATTATGTCTCCCGGTGGAAGCCGGGGGACATATTGTATTAGTGCCCGTTTCTTCCGCTTGTTGTTGTTGTTGTTGTTGTTGTTGTTGTTCATGTTCTTCAACACTTGGTTTCCGTGCGATAAGTCTTGAAGGACTTGATAGAATTTGATTGAACTTGGTAGGATTATGTATCTAGGCAAGACCTAGGTTGAAATTGTATTTGGGTGACCTTGACCTAATTTTAAAGGTCACAGGGTCACTTATGTGAAATTGGTTTTCGTTCAATAAGTCATGAAGAACTTGATGGAATTTGATGAAACTTGGTAGGATTATGCATCTAGGCAAGACCTAGGTTGGGATTGTGTTTGGATGACCTTAAGTGAATTCTGAAGGTCACAGGGTCACTTATGTGAAATTGGTTTCCGTTCGATAAGTCTTGAAGAACTTGATGAAACTTTGTAGGATTATGTATCTAGGCAAGACCAAGGTTGGGATTGTATTTGGGTGACCTTGACCTAATTTTAAAGGTCACAGGGTCACTTATGTGAAATTGGTTTCCCTTCGATAAGTCATGAAGAACTTGATGGAATTTGATGAAACTTGGTAGGATTATGTATCTAGGCAAGACCTAGGTTGGGATTGTATTTGGGTGACCTTGACCTATTTTTAAAGGTCACAGGGTCACTTATGTGAAATTGTTTTCGTTCCACAAGTCATGAAGAACTTGATGGAATTTGAACTTGGTCATTTGTAATTTGTTATCACCTGTAGCTTATTCAGAGACGTAAGTGTTCCACCGGGAGACATTTGATTTTCTGTTGGAAAATCAGTCTGTTCTAGTGTGAAGTTGGTTTCCGTGCAATAAGTCATGAAGAACTTAATGGAATTTGATGAAACTTGGTAGGATTATGTATCAAGGTAAGACCAAGGTTGTGATTGTATTTGGATGACCTTGACCTAATTTTCAAGGTCACAGGGTCATTTATGTGAAATTGGTTTTTCTGCAATAAGTCTTGAAGAACTTGATGAAAATTGCTAGAGTAATGTATCTAGGTGAGAGCTAAAATAGGATTGAAATTTTCAAGCAAACTTGGTCATTCTTAATTTGTTATCACCTGTAGCTTATTCAGTGACGTATGTGTTCCACCGGGAGACATTTGATTTTCTGTTGGAAAATCAGTCTGTTCTAGTTTATTCTGGATGCCGCATTTAATGACTTTTGCATTTCAGGGGACTGCTGGTTGATGCATGCATTCTATTTATGTAAGTGAATGGGGATTGCAATGGAAATTCAGATTTGTGACTTCTTCTCCAAAACCATCAAGCACATTTACTTGAAGTTTGGTGGGGATATACCTGTGTACCTTGGATGAGTCTGTAGGAGGTTTGTTTAAATGGTCACAGTCCAGTGAATTTTGGATTTTTAATGAATTTTGTTGTTGATTTTTTGGCAAAATGTTGCATAAATCTTCTCTGAAACATCCCAGGTAATTGCTTCAAATTACATTGGGACACTTGTAGGGAACCATAGACCTTAATTTGTTCAACACGTGGTGCTGCGATTTCACTGTATTTTTTTACAATCGGCAAGGCAATTCGTACATGTTAGCAACAGTGATCATGCTCTGAAACAGAGGTGACCTTGATATCATAATTCACAGGACCACTGCAGTCTGTGCAAGTAGGGTCAGCTGATCACAGGACTGTCACAGTCCTCTTGTTTTGGTTTGTCTTTTGTAAATTTTGTGACTTAAAACAATTTCCAACCTCTTCTCCAAAACTGTTTCTTAGATTGTTCTGAAACTGGTAAAATGGAGCTTGTAGAAATTAAGGTCAAACTTAGTTTTTTACAAAATAGTGATACTCTGGATCCCTGATTTTCAAGAAAATTTTCAATTTGGGTATTTTTTTACTGACAGTTAGTGCATACACTTCTTTGGATTATGGTGTAAGTCAATGGAGATTGCAGTCATGGTAATTCACATTATTGACTTATTCTCCAAGCTGCCTGACAGCTTCACCCCAACCTTGGTTGAGATGTACTTTTGGTAGGCCTGTACCAATCTTTTTTTTAAGTGATCACTCTCCAGTGATTTTTATCGCCTGCCTGCATATTATGCTGGGTGGAGGATGCAGCTGGCATTAGGCACAACATGTTATATCTCTGTGTGAACACAAACATGCTGTCTTTCCCAAAATTTTTTGTTCCTTTCGATCTTTGCACTTAATATTTGTGTTGTTTTAAACGCAGACATCTCACAAGCCAGAAATTTCAATTTTTGCATGGCCATAGCACCTAAAATAAAGTTTTATATCGTGCTTAGACTATAGTCCAATTAGGGCCATTCAAAATTTTAAACCATCAATATTGATATCAGAAGGAAAATAGATAAAGATGCCATTCCAGTTCTTGCCATTAACACCTCGGCTAAGGATGGCCGGCTTAGAGCCTATTTCGCATGGTGGGTCTGACCCTCATTTCTCCTGCCAAGGCTTGGCAATGGGATGCCATACTGACCCAAGACTTCAAAGAGTGCCCATCTATCCAGTCTAATTCGTATTACGTTATCATTGACACTACATGTGTGTCAACTGATGAACATTGCTGTCTTGCTTTCTCTGTGCATTCTTTCAATCTTAATTGAAAAAAAAAAGTTCTTCATGTTCATTTTGAGAATAAGCTTTATTAAATCAACATGTTAATCATAAAAATTGACGCATGAAAAATGCATTTATGCATGTCTGTTGTCTTCAGACCTTGACAGAAAGTGGTTGCAGGCAGGGGTTTTGGTAATTAATAATAGTAAGAGAAAGTGAAAATAAAGCAAAGAAAGTGAAAAAGGGATTGAATTGTGGGCCTCAGTGCACACAGACAAATGGGGGTGAAAATACAGGGTTGTCTCTGGCGAAGGTGATCACCTCATGTCAACTTCTAGGTTTCTCCTATAGGGAGCCACACACACAAAGGTAGCGGAATGTTCATTTATGGTAATTAGAGGTACTTTATATTGAATATCTGGAAAAGTATAATACATAGTGGTGCATTTTGAAATTCAATTCATAGTTTTGTCATGTCAGCACATTCAATGAACCACAAAAAAAGTAGAATTTCAATTTATGCTACGAAGGGTCACTTGAAAAGTTTAAACAATTGAGAATCTTTGGAAGAATTAAAAATAGTGATGCCATTCAAACTTCAAGTCATAGCTTTGTTGTGTAGAAACATCCAGCGAAACCCACAAAGTTGTTATATTTTAATTAACGCTAAGAGCATTTGAAAAGTTTGAAAGTTGAATAGGTTTAAAACTATTTCTGGGGGTGTTTTCACTTATCTGCTCATAGCTACCACATCATTTATATGACTGTATCATTCTTGGTGATGTTTCTGACACATCTTACCTAAACCCCTAAAGGGAAAAGGATTGATATTTGTGAGAGTGGTTAATATTGGCCTCACTGTTGGCTGGCTGCTTTTGAAATAAAATACATGGATGTTAACCCTTAAAGTGCTAATCACTGCTGTAGCTGCTTTGTCATTACCATTAAACATATAATGGTTAAAAGAGTCAAATTCCTCATGAAGATACCTTTCATTCAAATACCAGCAAGCCTTGTCTGAAGCAAAAACTAGTCTTAGTCAACAGCTTTCCTCGGGACACTTCCCAAAGAAAGCTGTTGAATCAATCTTACATCAGCATTTTAAGGGTTAAAAACCAAATCTATACATGTAGTGCCATTTCAATAATTCATTAGCACATTATAGAAAGAGATGCACCTCCAGCAGCATATATACACAATAGTCATGTCTCATGAAGACTGGCCAAAAGTTCTAATGTTTTGATTCATGCTAACTTGGAAGATAGACAGACAGCTTTGCTGCCAAGCAAATCTTCTTTTCTTTTCTTTATATAATCAAAGCTCTTTGACAGATGCAAGTCACTATTGTCAGTTGTAAAACCTGTAGCACTGCGTAGTAGTCACATGACTTCTATGAAATTCATTGATAAAAATATGCAAACCGTAAATGCTTCGCCACAAGAGATTCAGCTACATGTGTTATTCTCTTAAGGTTTGTAACACAAATAATTGCATGAATGAATGAATGAATAAACAAACAAACAAATGAATACATAGATAAATCTAATTTCAAAACAGCAAAGCTGCATAAAGTTTGGTATGGAGTGTCTTACATACCTCAAACCTCTATGTAATGGTAAAAAAATTAACAAGATTGTTTACACATTGTTTATAATATATGTATTTCATTTAAACAAATCTTTGCAGTAACCACACCATTGGGTTATTTAACCGAGCTTTGAATTCACTCTTTTGAATACTATTCCTATGAACTCCATGTTGAAGTTATAGTTTTACAAAAGTTTTTGTTTAAAATTTTTCCTTTTTTGGTCAAGAAGAAAAAAAAATAACAGCAACAAAATGAAATCATCTGCTTACTTGATATGCCACACATTTATTGTATATATTATTCAAAATATCATGCTTGCCTTGCATTGACGTTTATCTTTTGGATACAGGACTGGATCCCAACTCAGTTGATCATTTGAAGAAATGCATAGACGACATAACTGACAACTAGTTTCTCAAAGGTGAGCACAGTGCTGAATTATATATTGAGTGTCAAATGAAACAATTTTAGGTAAAATGTGATAGACAGAGAATTAAGTTGTCACAGAGGAACTCAACACTAGTGTGGGGTATTGGGCCCTACAATGTTGTGCAAAATCGTATGGTGGGGGAAAGAATTTCAATTAAATTAATCCTTGACTTCATATATTTTAACGCACCCATCTTTAAAATCTTTGGCCATGTATTCAGCACGCAGTAATATGACAGTTGGAAGAATCATTTGACAATCCTAAACAAAACAAAAGCACAGTCATCTGAGTTATACTGATGCTTTAGGATTCAATTTTTGTGTGACACAACCTTTCATTCAGGTACCGGTATGTCTGTAATTGTCAGAAATAAGGACAAATTTTTGCTTGTCTGCAGACAGAGTCAGGTTTGTCAAAATGTTGTTCTTATCAAAAAGACTGAAATCTTGTCAACATTAACTCTTTCAGTGCCTGCTGTGACTTAAGTCACAGTGTTTAATGCAAACTCCTCTCAACAATAAGGGTGCTACATTCATATTCCTTGCAAAAAGACCTTTCGTTCAAGTACCAGCGTACCTAGAGTTCCAGAGAATATAACAGTGTTCTATTCCAGAGAAAAAAGAAAAACTTGTCATGGTCTAGGAGCAGGTCAGCCATGTTTATACTGGGAATGTACTTTGGCCACAGTACACACAACATATGCCCAAAGTGTGTCACAATCTCCAGCTAAGCATTGAAATGGGTTTTGGACATGATACAACAGCAAGCTAGATTGATGTTTCTGTGAATGCGAACTTAAAACTCACTCATTGGCAACTGTAACAAAAAGTCGGTATACTACCAATTGACATACTTATTATACCAGATTTGTATTCCATGTAAACAGATCTTTTGTTCAAGTACCAGCATGCCTACAGTTTCAGAGACCATAAGAATGGTCCAGGTCAACAGCTTTCCTTGATGCACTCATAGCACATTCATGATTGGGTCCTTGTCATGTCAAGGAAACCTGTTGACTCTGTCAAAACTTGGTGCTGAAAGTGTTAAAATTGTATTTGCATTTGGCATCGAGTAAAAACGTGTGAAAGGACATGTATGTATGTGAGTTTGAGTATTTAGAGACTTAATTGGAAGGTGAGATTGCTGTATCAAAACTGTGCTGGTATTCTTTCAGGTATGAAGTGGCATTTGTGCTGGTATTGTTTCAGTTATGATGTGGCATTAAGTCTCGTGCATGGCTGCAGGGGCGTGTTCAAAACTTCCAGACTACATTAGGCTAAGATGCTGTTTCAACAAACATGGCCAGATATGGAGATTCCACTGAAAGAGATATATCTCTGCTCTCTCTTGAACCAGTAACAACAGAAAGCAGAAGTCTGTGATTGGATTCATGTATGCCATCTTTTTTTTTGTGACCCTACATGTTGTTTTTATCACAAGAAGTACAATGTGGCCATCTGGAACTTGGGACAGTGGCATAAACATGATTAATGAATGATGCTCCTGGTAATTCCAGATTCCATTACATACATGGTATGACAGAATAGTATTTCATATTACAGTGGTCCCTGTCTTGAGAGACCATCCCTAGGGCAGGTGAAAATGTGGTTTGTCAAAACAGGTGATCTTTCATTAGAGGTATAATAACATGGAAAAGATAGCATAGTGTTCTGAGAGAGCAGTCCCTATGCGGTCTCTCTTTGGAGGGGTCTCTCAAAACAGGTGACAGGAGCCACTGTATATGATGTTACATTTTTTCTTTAGGTAGAAAGTTGAAACAAAGTACACACAACATTTTCAAGTATAGCATCGAAAAATAGCTGTTTTAAAAGCGCAGGAAACTTAGCAAGTGTTTCATCTTCAGCACTCACCAGGTAGCAGCACATGCTGCCATTAGGCTTCTGGATCTTCTGTGAACTGAACTTGGGAGTGAAAATGGTTAGTCTGTTCCTTTTATCCTGTTGATGTATTCAGTATCTGCAATGGGTTGGATGCTTTAAAAATTGTAGAATTTAGTGGGGAGATTTTTCAAGAAAAATCTTAGTTTTGCAGGATTATTGGCCATAATGCTTGAAAATGCCACTGTCAAAATACCAATTTAATGGTTTTTAATTAGTTCTGCATTTACATGACAAAACTTACACACAAGTATGTAGTAGGCCAATGGTCTAATTGTGTGATATGTTGTGTCACCTTTACCTATTTTCAAGGTCATTAAGCACTTAAGAAAAGGACACTAAAGTCAATATGTTGATAAAGAGTAAGGGGAAGGATACCAAATGTACCACAAATGTGTGCTCATGTGGAAGTTTGATGTTGCATCATATGGTTGACCTTGCTTAATTTCTTGGGTCATGGAAGGAATGCATTTCAGAAAATGCATAAGGCATATTCACATCAACTGGGATCCTGTGCTGCCTGCTATGCCGCAGCATGGAGCTTGATGCGAGGGAGGGCAGATTCATGTATTAAGCAGGGCCAAATTAGCTCCTGTGATAAGAATAACATTTGGAGAAAAAAAAAAAAGAGTTTTAACAAAATTCATTCACTAAGTAATGTTTTGAAACACTTGAAAATACTTAACATATTTATGAAATTTCATTTGTTTGGGGAAACAAGTGTCATTTATGGATAGTTAAGTAACATTACTCTAAAAGAGCCCTCATCATGGAAGAGGCATAGCTCCATTGCCCAGAAACCGAGAGAACCAGAGCAGGTCTGCAGTTTATACAACTGAAAATGAATACCTCCTATTTTTGGTGATGGTCATCAGAGTATATGTCAGCAAACATTAGGCTAGGCCCATGGACCTCTTGTTCTGTGTTGATGTGGAGGATGTGTGTGTACCCATACCCTTGTGCCTAGCAACCTAGCAACTGTAACACTATATTTTTATTGTGTGGAGTGGAGTTTATTAAATCCATTCTTGAAATTTTAAACCTTGGACCTTTGTGAATGGATACTCCATTAATCAGATCTCTTACGGTACAGTATATGATCGATACATTTACTTTAGTGAGATTTTTCAGTCTCTGAATGGAAATCAGGAAGTTGAAAGTGACATTAAACCAGATAATTTTTTTTTTTGTTTTGAATTATAGACATGCAGTCCATAATTGACATGGGCCACAAAACATTTTAAGATGTTTGTGTATAGGATATTTTTTATGAAAATCACTAATGCACACAAACTGAAGGTTGAATTTCAGGTTGAGAAAATAAATGTTTGTATGAAATATAAATTTGGATATGATTAAAAATGTTGTGAATCAAAGTGTCATGCTCATAAATCCAATTAATGTGCATCTAATTATTTAAAATGAGCAGGTGATCATATAGTATACATGTTAACAATTATTCAGGTAGTTATGTTAAGAGTTAATTCATTGAATTTAATCAGAAACTAACTGTGTGAGTAAAGGTAAGCTTATGCAAATGGGCCACTAAGGCACAAAAGTTGCACACTCACTGGAAGTAACTTTTTTTTATATTGGAAACATTTTTTAGGAATCTCTTGATATATTAAAACTGACATTAACAGATATACAAGACTTCAGATATTAACAGTAAATTCATCGAACAATTTAATCAGAAACTAACTGTTTGAATGAAGGTAAGCTTATGAAAATGCAAGAGTTGCATACTCACTGGAAGTAACCTCTCTCTCTCTCTCTCTCTCTCTCTCTCTCTCTCTCTCTCTCTCTCTCTCTCTCTCTCTCTCTCTCTCTCTCTCTCTCTCTCTCTCTCTCTCTCTCTCTCTCTCTCTCTCTCTCTCTCTCTCTCTCTCATCTCTCTCATCTCTCTCTCTCTCTCTCTCTCTCTCTCTATTTTGATGGTAAATCTTTTTTAGGAATCCCATTATATGTTAATACTGACTTTAACAGATAATATACAAAACTGTAGATGTTAAGAGTAAATTCATTGAACAATTTAATCAGAAACTAACTGTTTGAGTGATGGTAAGTTTATGCAAATGGACCAGTACGGCACAATAGTTGCATACTCACTGGAAGTAGCTTTTTATAGGAATCCCCTGATGCGCTAATACTGACTTTAACGGATATACAAGACTGCAGATGTTAAGAGAAAAATCATTGAATAATTTAATCAGATATTAACTGTTTGAGTGAAGGTAAGCTTATGACAATGGACAAGGAAGGGACAAGAGATGCATACTCACTGGAAGGAACCAGTCTTTTTTTATGGGAAACATTTTTAGGAGTCCCTTTATATGATAATACTAACCTTAACAGATATACAAGACTGCAGATTATGCAAAATCGTGAAGGTTGATGTTCTACAGTTTGTGAGATTTATATCACACAGAATATTATGACACCAGTTTATTAGCATGAGTATGAAATTCATCAAGAATTGAATATCATGGATTGTATATGTGATGATGATAATAAATTGATTTAAGTCTATATACTACTATTCTGTGTTTTCACTTACTGATTGCATGATTTTAGAGTACAACCACTTAGCATGTTATGTTCATTATAAAATGACCATCAATTGTGACCTTCCACATGTAGTTTTATCTTGTCCCTATAATTGAATCGAAACTGAGTCAACAGCCTTCCTTAGCAGAGAGCATATTATTTTGGCAAGTCTCAATGATCTGTACAATTCAAAATGATTTTCATTACTGTTGAAATTTGTCAACAACCCGGAAGCATACATTTTACCACCAGCTGGCTTTGGCTGATTGGGAGGGGGGGGGGGGGTCAATCTGCAAACAGCCTTGTATAGCACTGCAGCTGGTGGGGAATAAGAAAAGATGCCATAAGATACCACTCAGAAAGGGAGGCCTCTATGAAGGGAAAAGCAAAACAGTATGTCAGGGCTTCAGTTTGAAATCATCAGCTTCTTTCGCAGATAACAGGTTTATGAAATAACAGATCATTTGCTCTTCTGTATATACATATCTATAGCTTTGTTTCAAACAATTATACGCTTTATCAGGTTCATCCCAGATATTTGACGAATCTGTGTACCAACAATGAATAGAAAAGATCATAGTCGCGTATAACAGGTATACAAGTAGCCTGCATCCTTTACCAGTCAAAAAAAAAAGTTTTTTACACACTTCAAAGGAAAGGTTACATTGGTTATTAATTTGTAAGGAAACCAGAAGACTCTGTAACAAAATTAGGCCGGTTACCAGTAATTTCACTTTATGGATCAGTGATCACATCCCACCAACACATGCGCACTTTGACTGACCAAGCTTTTGAAAAAAAGCCCTTTACATTTCTATTGTATGGATTTGAAGAAAGCTTTCAATACAACATAGAACAATAGAGTATGTCATATCTTGTAAAAGCAAGGTGTAGATTGTAAGACATTTGATAGTAGTATATTTATGTGCAAGGATTCTTCCATACTTCCTACAATTTGTCCAATAATGTAATTGCTTTGATGAACAGCTCAAAAAAAGAGAATGCATGTATAGTTTTTCTATATTCAGTTGATCAGTGTTGTCTAAAAGTTGCTTAATGAATAGATCACTGTATTATAATTGGGTTGGAAAGTATACACCAACATCTGTGCCATGGAGAGTGATTTATATGGGCTGGGCCTGCTTCGCAATCCATATAAAAGATATAAAGGGTCTATACTATACTGTAGTCAGTTTTCTCCTCATGGTGCCATATTGTCACCCTGCTGAGTTATTGCTCCAGTCTTTTATTCTTCACTTCTGCAGTTTTGTTGAATTTGCCATCAAATTAGTTTATACTGTTTTTATTTGTCTTGGTCCAACCAACAATTACATTTAGTTTCTTGATCAAAACAACATGGAAATGGTCATCACAAGATTCTTGTGCTGGCTATGAAAGGATACACACAAAACTTGCTCAGCTTTCACCCAGCCTGCTATGGAGAGGGAGTGTTCACACCAGCATACATGTATATGTTTCTGAGTATGGGCAATTGCTCATTTGGAGTAAGCAAAGGAGATGGAATCAAAAGTTGTAAATAAGCATTTAGCTATGACCAGAGCTGTCAAAGTACTGGTACTACATGCCCCGCTAGTCAGCCATACCCAGGCCAGCCCTCCATGTCAATTACCAGCACCCATGGTGGTACAATACAGGCCCAGAGTGGTAGAATGCCAATACAGTAAGCCATGAAAGATCAAGGTCTTCCCAAGACAGAATATGTCCTGAGCAGTCAGGATTTATCTGTGTGGTGATAAGTTGAAGAGCTCATCACAAAAGCCTTATGACAGTTTACAGTAGACTTGGCTACCAAACCTGTCTCTGATGCCATTGGCACTGAGGAAAATAAGAATAAAATGAAAGACAACTTAGGAGTTGCACACATTCACATGGAGTTTCATTTTATGCAGTGCTCCTGCACCAAGACCTTGTCAGGCTGATTCCACTCCCCACAACACAGTCGAGATTGGCCCAGGTCTCCAGGTACAGCCAATCACTGAATCTCCATTTTCAAACAGCAATAAAAGCAACCAATGGCTCCTTGTTATGGCTAGCGTCCAGATAGACATGAGAATATGCCACCACAGTCCAGTAGTTTGAAAGGCAAAACTGTTCATTATAAGTGCATCTCAACACCCATGCATGACAGTGCACTGAATGTATGAACGTCTTCACTGGAGGATGCAACTGTAGTCAAATTGTCTGCAGGCTCGGGGTGAGACTATAGTCGAATTCCGAGATGGCTGCCAAATTAGGTGACATTCGACCTTTAAAATGATCTTCTGACTTAAGATCCTAAAACAGAGCTTACTAAAAAGTGCTTGATGTACGTAAATAGTCTTATAAGATTTGGAACGATTTTTTAAAAACATTTTACTGGTTTGTATAAAAGGAAACGGTTTGTAACCTGCAGCTTGACTGTGTAAACTGACAAAGCTGGCATAAAGTTCCAGGTTACACCAGTGAAAAACAATATTCACATAATGTTGTTTACCTTTATTTATTGGGTTTACTTTAAATATAAATGATTGATTCAAGGGAACAAAAATGGATCAATTTTTAATGGAAAAAATGGCAGATGCATAACTTGCTTTGTGTTTTAGGTCTTTAATTCTAAGATAGGTGCCAAATATTATGACCTCTGACCTTGTGACCTTGAAACAGGCCTTGCAGAAAAAGAACCATGATCTATATTGCAAGCGCAGACCAGTTGAAATAAATGTAGCATGATAATTTTTCAGATACAAAACGTTGTATCAATGTTGTCTAAATAGTTGAAAAATATGCTTAGAAATGTAGCAGTCAGAGGTTATCCTAGGTAAAAATGCAGCAGGGAAAGAGTTAAAGCAGGTTCAACCTGGATTTCTGATCTTGGGCAATGTTCTCAAGGACGTCATGGATGCAATCCTATACTGCATCGGTGAAAAGGTGGAGGAACTGACCACCCATATTCCCAGGTTAGGACAAAGAATTTCCAGCCAGCCAGACTTTCACCTAGAGTTCCACCACACCCTTGCCCTGTTTTATCTCCATCAGGGATGAGGAAGAAGAAATTGAATTAAATAATTCGATGCCTGTACCTTCAGCACCTGCCCCTCAAGATCAGATGTATCTGTGAAAATCTCACGACTCTAGTACACATCTTTTGGTTTCCAACGAGAGGTCCTGGACAACCAAACAGACTAAAGACTGCAGCTCAAGAAGTAGTGAATTTGAAGCCCTTTTTCAATGCACCAACATTAGCCAGATTCTATATCCTTGAAGGCTAGATGTCTGTCACAGAGAAAGTTGTTGCCACTTCACTTCAGAGCCATGTTGGTGCAACATTAAAAGGAGGCTGGTGTTACCTTTCACCACATTGGTTGAAGCTTAGTGGTGTAAAAAGAGAGGTAGGGCAGGACACTGATCTTTATGTACAAGAGGAAGCCAATTGAGATGGGTGCCTACCCAGACCAATCAGTATTGTGGTCCAAAATGTGGTCTTAGGCACTGCAATCATGGGCCATTTTTGAGACCTTTTTAGATACGGTAAGGTACTGTTGACTTATGGGTTCTAACAGCAGCTTTGTTGCTCTCTGATTTGGCAGCAGCTGAAAAAGCTTTTCAAATACACATATGTGATACTTAGAGACTATCTCTCGTAATATGAAGTAGCTCAGAAAAAACGTTACCCATATTCATAAATTTCAACCCAACAGTGAAAGCAAAGTAAAGAGCACCAAAATACATTCAGGAATTATCAAAACATAAACATTCTTCTGTCAATACCAATGTGACGATATAAATTTCACTCCTGACTGGAGCCAGCAGTCACCATAAAAGGCAATTGGTGGTCTTAAACCAGTCCTGTCAACCCTTGAAATATTTTCCATCAACTACAGGCTTATACTTTTTTTCCAATCATATAGGCCTAACCACCCAAAACCAAAAATTTATCACTTGCACCAAAGTCACAAAGAGACACGGTAGAGCTTACTGGTATATGCCTCCATACCAAGAAAACAAACTAGAGAACCGAGACAAATAAGCACCACACTGGGACCTTTTTAACTGCAGGATCAATTGCAACTCTAACATCTTCTCTTAGGCCAGCCTGTGATGCATAGACTTGGGCCTATAAGCATGTAAGGGACAATCTATTCTGATGCACCTCTGTTTGTTTGGAATCTGTGTATGAACTTGCAATCAGAATCTGGCACATGGCAATGTATCAAAACAGCAATCAATGGTTGAAGCTTGAGCCATGAAGCTGGGCTTGTGCCCCTTCACACACACACTACCGAAATATGTGATTATGCCACATAGCCATATGGCATCAGCTGACATTAACACACAAAGAGGAACTCAGTTTAATTTTTTGTTCTTTCTCAAGGAAAAGATAATTATTACTTTGGAGCCTTGAAAGCAATGCCAGGATGTTCGCCAGCATATTACAGGGTCCCTCAATGTGCCTACATTTTTCCTCAGTCAAAAGATACAGGTGGTCAGCACAGGGAGGTCAATCAATTTTGGGATCACCGCATCTCTATAGTATCTATACAGACCTGTTTGCCATAAGGGGCAGTTAAACGTACCTATATAAATATATGTGAGGGTGAGTCGCCATGGGCAGCACACACACTGACCAACCCCACTAGTCACAAAGGTGAGGGATGCGGTTATGCACATAATTCCATTTACCATATTGTTGCTGTAGATCGTTTCAAAGATTGGAACTTCTCGGGACATTGCTGGAGTTAGACATCCTTGAGCTATTTTTTTATGAACCTTTGGGTTTTTTCTACTTTCCACTTCTCCAAAATCGTCAAGCAGATTGTAATGAAACTTTGGCGGAAATGTAGCTTGTCGGAGGTTAAACATAAATGTTCACTAAGTGGTCATACTCTGGATCCCTGACTTTAAACATTTTTTTACCAATTCAGGTACTTTTATGTTAATGCATGCATTCCCATTTTTTATCATATTTGTCAAGGGAGATTGTATTGGAAATTTGCATTTGAGACTAAATCTCTAAAACCGTCAAACACATTCACTTCAAGTTGGTGGGATTTACTTTGGGGGAGATCTGTGCCAAATTTTTCAAAAAGGTCAAAAGGTTATCTCCAGTGATTTTTTTTTTTGGGGGGGGGTCTTTTCGACGAAATCTTAAAAAGTCTCCCATCCTGTGTTGCCAATTGCTTTTAAATTGCATAGTAAACTGCCTGAAAGGTACTGGTGTGATTTTTTTTTTTTTTTAGTTCTTTTAAAGACTAGTGTATTTTTGCGTTTCTAGACTTGTCCGAAACTGTAAGTTGGATAATCTTTAAACTTGTTGGGAATATATCAGGACTTGCTCTCTGCCAAATTTGCTCACTATATGGTGGTGCTGTTCTGAATTTTAACAAAATATCAAAATCAGGAAAAATCGGTAAGGGAATTTGAACATGTTAGCATTGTTACTGTATAATACAGATAGCAGCAAATCTGGCATATTGGCTTATATTGCAGTTATTTTGGATACCAGGCCCATGGGTGCTCATCAACACTAACACGAAAGTACCTTATGGGTTTATTTTGGAATTGTCTATTTGTAAATAAACTTGTACTAAGGGTCATGTAACTCAAGCCACAGCCAACAACCAACCTATAGACTGGTACCTGTGCTTCCTGTGTGAAGAAGATTCAAAGAGAAACTGACCGACCCAGCTGAGGACAGAGGGCAATTTCATGCTGCTTGTGATGAGTCTTTGGCTGAAAATGTGGCAGAATTTATTGATATCAAACATTTGCCGACTAAAATTGGTTAAATTGTCTGGATGATAGACATGGGCTTGAGCAATTTTTTTTTTAAATGGAAAGTCAAATTCCACAAAATATGTAGTATTCAATTTAACAAATCTGAATTGAAACTTTCTGCCAAATGAAAACAAATCAGTGATGATGAATGTATGTCCTCTGCTGAACAGGGAAAATTCATGAAAGGTGGTTCAAACTAGAGATTCAATCCCAAAATGTTTCTTGTGTGACAAGCCTGAGGTAAGTGGAAAACCTCTGCAGGAAGCTACATTTGATCTGGACAACCGTGTGAGGCAAAGGATATGCAATGCATCTTCAAGAAGATATGCTAACAGCCAAGTTTAGGGAAGGAGATTTGATATCTACTAAGGCAAAGTAGCATGTCCAGTGCCTATCGTCTTTGTGCAACAGAGACTGACATAGGTCAAGCTCATTGCAAGACAATGGTGACACGAACAATGCCCAAAATATTGCCTTTGCTGAACTTGTACTTTTTATGCAAAGAGCTATTGAGGATGACGAAATTAGTCAAGTATTTCAAATTTCCGAACTGAAAAAAATGTACACTGCCAGAATTCACCAGCTTAGAGGTGAATCCCAAGCCATTCATGCAACAAGATCTAAAAACAAAGTACTTGGCTTCCTGCCTGCGTTCAAGGCACATAGTGAAGGTCGTGAAGTGCTTCTTCGGGTTAATAAGCATGTTGAAAGTGCCCTCAGAAAAGCTTGCCAATTAGATGGAAATATTGAAACTGTGATTTTGTCTTGTGCGGCGAACATACATAGAGATGTATTCCTATATACATGTACACCATGCAATGAATCCTTCACAGACGGCTATCAGGACAAAGTACATTGCTTATGCTTGTCACCATGATCCTGTATGGGACCAACATCAAGGATGAATTGAATTACTTGTCCTGGCCGATGTTGTCACTCTCTCAGCTGCTAACATAATACCCATCATGTGCACTTCTGCAAAGCATCTTTGGGTGCCAGGCATACAGAGCAGAGGGAAACACCATGGCCACTTTTTCCTTGGAGCAATACTTAACTTAGAGACATGGTTAAGACATCTGGTAGATACTTTGTACAGCCTTGGCTTGTCTGTTTGACAGGGTGTTAGGAATGGTCAGCCCACCTAGGGAATTCTTCCATGTGCCACTTTGAGAGTGTTGGGACTGTATTTCCACAATCACTTAACATAGGTGGGTTCACAACATCCACAGTCAACAGCATCAACCACAACCCAATGGCCACAATTGCACAGGGTTCATTTCATGGGACTAGAATCTCTTTATTTCAGTATCCTGATGCTGATAACATAGTTGTAGCACAGAACAGCACAACTGTCAAAACGTCTGACAGAAACGTTATGTCACTACCAGAGACTTTTACATTAGTTATTGCTATTGTGAGAAAAGAGCAGCCTCCTGTTCCAGAATTACCTTATCTTAATTAATTTGCCTGGTTGTACACTCATGGCTGAGGAAGTTGAAGAAGTGCACAAGTGGTGTGAACATATCTGCAACATCATTTATTCAGCAGAGAATCACGATGAAGATGGAGAGATGCATACATCATGGGCAGCATATCATGCCAACAAAAAAAAAAACAAAAACAAAAACAAACAAAAAAAAAAGAAAAAAAAAAAACAACAACAAAAAAAACAAACAGCAGAGAACACAGTGAATTGCCGAACTGCTGTCACTGTACTTCTTCCATTATTTACAGAAACATCCAAGTCAGTTACCATGATCTGGCTTTCTATGGAGGTTGTGAAAAGGGCTGTAGCAGTTCTCAATCCAAAGCAAGTTCCAGTCATTCCTTGTACTCAGCCTTTGTTCAAGATTGCAAAAGAAATGCAATGATGATGGCCTAAAACATTTGGTGAAAACTTCATGCTCTGTGGATTACACATCAAAAAGGCCTTGCTAAAAGCAATTAGTGACCTCCTCAATGGAAGTGGCTGGACATCTGCAATGATCAAGCTGGTGTTGCTACTTCTGGTACAGCAGACTCATATTTGAAAGCAGCGCATCAACCGACTGCCTGTACCTTCTAAAAACTGTTAAACAAGCTTATCCTGACTACCAGAATTCTCATCAAGATGTTACAGTACCATTTGAGGACTGGTGCAACCACAGAAAAGAGTCCTCAATTCATATTTTCGCATCTTGTGCTGAAAGCAGAGTAGAG
Organism: Hermodice carunculata; assembly: GCA_964020975.1. Lineage (NCBI taxonomy): Eukaryota > Metazoa > Annelida > Polychaeta > Eunicida > Amphinomidae > Hermodice > Hermodice carunculata. The sequence continues at coordinate 88,466,609 of OZ026617.1, read as the reverse complement.
TGTGCGAACTGGGGACAGGGCCTTAAACGAAGGGAACTTCCCTCTTTATGTGAATGCTTTGCGAGCCTACATTGTGTTTTCCATGCTCCTGATCATTACAACTAGCATGTGCAGTGGCTGCGATTATATTCTAGTTTGTGACCTAAAATTATTTTTTTCATTGTGACATTAACACAGTCAGAGGCCATAATAAGGTCAGAAAAATAGTACGCCAGTTTGAAAGTCATATAAACACTACCACATGATGCCTTGTACGGGAATAAGTAGTGGTTTGTCACAAGGATATATCTTGAACATGTTGTTACTTCCTGTTTGCAGTTAAAAGATTTCAGCTGTCTCTAAAATTTGGCCACCCAAAATTCCCAGTGTATCTCAATGGCTGAGTCATGGTCAATTTTTATTCTTTTGCAAACATCTGAAGTATTATTTGTCCAAACCAACAAAAATATATCATGCAAATATTATTTAATGAGTTTGTTGTATCTATTTGTCAAACGAAAGGTCTTCTAGCCGCCATCTTGTAAAGATGAACCCTTCAAATCCCCTCATAATCTATCAAATTTGTCACTTTGAGTTGATTTTTAGTTAACATGAAACTTTGTTTGCTTTATTGCATATTAACTTCGTAGGATGTGACCTAGTATGTGGTTTAAAATGTTATTTTACCGTTTTCTTTACGGGAACCTTAACAAGGTCAGACACGTTAACAAGGTCAGAGAAAAGCTCAAATTGCCGCCATCTTAAAATATGACCATCACTATTGATATATGGTCGTTAGATAATGCCTTTAATCTTTAAAACGTTTTGAGAGGAGTCTAGTAAACATGTGCAAAGTTTCATGCTTTTGGCATAAACTTATTTCGGCCTGTACCCACTGGACCACCCAGGGCGCATCAAAAGGTGGTCTTATCAGGGAAATGGTCTTAATTGGGATGTAATTTAAAGATAAACAAAAAAGGGTCTATAAATTGGTTTTAATGTATGAATGGTCTCTTTATAGAGGTAATCCAAATTGCGATTATACTTAACCGTGTTAGTCAACGGGAATTGCAATAATAATTGTCAGCTTCGACTTACATGCTGTCCAAAACCAACAACCAGATTTACTTCAAATTTGTTGGTATATACCTTATGTAGGTCTCTGTCAAATTTGCCAAATAGGAGTGCACCGATGATGATGATGATGATGATGATGATGATGATGATGATGATGATGATGATGTTATCATTTTTTAATTGGGGGTAAAATCTGATACAATCTTCCAAATAATCTGTTTGGCCAATTGCTTTGAAATTGCATAGGGACTGACTTTGTTCAATAGGTGGCGCTGCAGTTTTGCTTTTCTTGACGTTTCATCCGAAACTGTAAGTTGGATCCTCTTTAAATGCATGGGAAGGTATGTGGACTGAATCTCCACCACACTGATTCACTACATGAGGAGTAAGGGAACATGTACATTTTAGCAACAGTGATGATGGTCCTAAACAGAGAGACCTTTTTATCATTTTGAAATTGATTGGATCACTTCTGTCTGCGCATGCAAGGTCATCTGGTCTGAGGAGTGTCACAGTCCTCTTGTTAAAGCTCATTCTTAAATGATAATTAAGTGGTAGATTCCTTACATCTGTGGATAGATCATTCCTACGTTTTGTTGCAGAAGAGACAAAACGTTGTTTTGGTTCGTATATGTGTATGCATGGATGCAAACACGACAGTATATACGTATGTGATTTATGTTTATAAACGTATGTGCGTACGTTTCTTCTTTTTCAATTTCGATTTTCCGTGCTTACGTCAGAGATCTACCCGCAGGTGTAAATTATAAAGTTTCTCTTTGGCGTTGGAGGCTCTATTCTCCTGCTTGGTTAATTCACTTAGTTATGTCCAGGGATTGCACCCCCAAGCTTTCCTATTTTACCATTCTCCCGGCCTCGCCATGTATTGCCATTGGTATAAACAGCCCAGGTATCGTGCACTGCAGTTGCTGTGGTGGAAATGTAACGACGTAATAAACGCTTTAAATACCTTAAATTTTCCTTTCTCAAGCTGCATTTAAGGTAAGAAACTTGCATCATGTTATTCATTCGTGGTGCACATATCTAATCAAACACCGTATGTTTATTTCTGATTGGATACTACAGTTTCCTGAATACTTGCTACAAATATTCCATCTGCAAAGTAGTATCAAATAAATATGACACACAGCTTTGAAACTGTATTTTGTTTTTCAAGTTGGCAGTAAAGGCCAAGTCAACAAATAGTTAATGGTTGCTGCTTCAGCTGTGTACCTGGTGGGTAACATTTTCCCACTTAGGCACCCATGATACAAAGAATGTGTAATAAATTTTCAGTTCAAATACAAAGAAAATCACGATAAGCATGAAAACTGTCCATAAAATGTAACGAAATGGTGGACAGTAATAGACTAAAGTCTTCAAAATTTTTCCTACGATAATACCAATCAGCTGCAAAAACCAAATGCTGATATAGGCAACAGGCGCTGTAATTAGTACTACTTTAGTGATAGAGCTCAATTTGACACCATTTTGGGCTCTATGGCTGTCCTTGATGCTGCAGTAGCTGCCAGACCACAACGCCACACTGATGGTGTAATACATAATGACTGCCACTACTCCATGGTAAATATGAAGAACGTGAACGGGAATACCGCTGATGACGAGATCGAGCAAGATCCAGAACAAACCTCTCACATGAACCTCAACCTCTTTCTCGTTAAACTGCCAGCCTGCAAATTGTAAAATATTGGCACAGCATGCATTACAAGAGTCCTTCA
>OZ026617.1:85293614-85338614 GCA_964020975.1 Hermodice carunculata | reverse complement strand
CAATTTACATACCAGTACCAAAATTATTGAATGATAACAGTGTGATTGAAAAATGCAATGCTGCACTCATCATTTATATATATATATATATATGTATGTATGTATGTATGTATGTATGTGTGTGTGTGTGTGTGTGTGTGTGTGTGTGTGTGTGTGTGTGTGTGTGTGTGTGTGTGTGTGTGTGTGTGTGTGTGTGTGTGTGTGTGTGTGTGTGTGTGTGTGTGTGTGTGTGTGTGTGTGTGTGTGTGTGTGTGTGTGTGTGTGTGTTTGTTTTCAATACCCATTTCTTCAATATAGTGAAAGTGAAATGTAAGGAGAGTACTTGACTGATATTGACCCATTTTGACATAATTGATATTGTACTTGTAGAGGAAGGCACCAAAATAATGTGACTTACAAATGACAGTATAATTGCATTTGTTCAGATATCACATGTCAGTCATATATCAAGCTATGATGAACTTGTGAAGAGCTAGGTTTTGACTGAGCCTGTTCTTATCTTTTTCAATAAAACTGTTTTTGTTTCTTTTTTTTTTTAAATTCAGATGCTTCACTTATAGTTTATACATTCAGAGTTTACACCAACTTGCCATGAAATTAAGATTTCAGGCTTTTAAAAAAAAAAAAATGTCATGGGTGGGTAAATGTTAGACAATGAGGGCTCAATATGTAAAGGTATATGTGTTAAGTGTTTCATAGCTGTCAACCCTCCCTTCTGACTGGTATTCTCCCATTTTCGAGAAACTAAAATTACTCGAAATGACACCACTTTGAGCTTAGATTTGCCTATTTTCTTTCGATTTATGAAAATTTGACATAATTCTCCCAGTGACACAGTTTCAGAGGTTCACACCTATGGGGCTTTCACGTTAATCCAGTCCCCCGAAAACTGGTCAAAACTGGGTAGTAATCAAATGTCATATGCTTCAATGCTTTTGACAAATTTTGACAGTAATGAAAAACAATTTGAGAACTGTAGATGAGACCTATTAAGATAACTTGACTCAGGTCAACAGCTTTTTTTAGTGTGGGTTGGGTGCATAGTATCCAAGGCAACTTAGGAAGGGGAAAGGGTTAATGGCTGCTAGACTGGCATATTTAACTTTGTATTGTTGGGTGGCAACCACAGAATTATTGATGTGTGACATAATAGTGGAGTTGACACTGAGGACCAGTCCAGATGCTTGCACAGTTTCTTATGGCCAACTGACTTGTATGAATTTCTCAAATCAGACTTACTTTACTTGTTTTGGAAAAGTTACACAGTGTGGTGAAGATTTTTTTAATCTTTTTAATAATTTTTGTTTGTTTCTAAACCATGAAAATACAAATGCAGTACTTATTGTAGTTTGTTTTTTGTGCCAGAACCTTATCAATGAATATACATGGTCATATTTCTACATAAAGATGATGCCTCTTGCCAGGCCCAGTTTACAACATGTAGGTTTTGTGTGTTTTTTTTCAAGAAGAGTGCAGTAACTCAGTTTTGATTTTAACTCTTTCCTGTTCATAGTGCCCAAATATGCTTGGATGTAGACTGTCTGCTTTAATGTTTTTAATTAAATTTCATGTTAATAAAACAATTTTTGCTGATAACTGTAGACAGATTAGACCTATCATGATGACATGGCCTGTGTCTAGCTTATCTTTGTGGGGGTTAGGTGCATCTGTGCCTGGGAAAGCTATTAACTCCGTCTTATTCAGATCAGCAAGGGCTGCATGAAAAAAAAAAAATTCCGGGAAAAGTGCTTAAAACAGTGTTTTGAAAACATGTGGCACTGAGGTGCTGCCATTCAGCATACATGTGACGTAAATTGTTGAAGAAGTTCTTGACCAAAATTTATAGCAATGAGTGTGTTCATTGTGTAGTACACTACACTCTGATATACAATATGATTTGTTTTTACTTTTAGAACTGAAAGCTTTCCATGGCAAAGAAACGAAGATGGCTGTAACATAGAGTGAGACCATCATGACCTGAAGGTTAAGAGAATGACACCAAGAACTAACACATTCACCAAACTCTGGCTGGGCATCACAGTGTAACCAGTGTCAAATACTTCGTGAATGATATACATGAAGAAATTTTATATCACCGACCAGTAAACGTAAACAAAATGAGTTATATACAATTAAGACGACAAGTGCGACAGCGATGGAAGGGAGCTCATTTCTTTCTACTGTTGGGAGGATGTATGTACATTTATCTGTGCATGTTTGCAATTCTGGACACTCGCAATTACGGCAGGAGTCCAAAATCTCACACGTGGGACATTGATGGTAGGACTCTACACAGAAAGCTCTTGTCCACATCTGATCCACCTCTGAACAACAGCACCAATACCACAGCTGCTCCAAAGAGGAGTTTAGGAGCATATCCTAGGGATCTCTTCACTGAGCAACAAATGAAACAGGGAGCTATAGTTCTGCATGTTTTTGGAATGATATACATGTTTATAGCCCTGGCAATTGTCTGTGATGAATTCTTTGTACCCTCTCTTGAGGTGATCATTGAAAAAGCAAAAATCTCAGAAGATGTGGCAGGAGCTACTTTTATGGCTGCAGGAGGGAGTGCACCTGAACTGTTCACCAGCATCATTGGTGTTTTCATTTCTAATAGCAATGTTGGAATTGGCACCATCGTTGGTTCAGCTGTTTTTAACATTCTCTTTGTCATCGGAATGTGTGCTATGTTCAGCAAGGGTGTACTAGAGCTCACGTGGTGGCCATTGTTTCGTGATGTCTTTTTCTACAGCATTAGCCTTACTTTTTTAATTGGATTTTTCTCTGATGGAAAAATTACATGGTGGGAGTCCATCCTACTGCTCCTGTGCTATGTGGCCTATGTGATATTCATGAAATTCAACCCAAACATAGAACAATTTGTCAAGGTCAAGATATTGAGAAAAAATCGTGTGCAGCAAGTTCATAGTACAGATAACCTTATCATCACTACTGAAGAAGAGGTAGGTGGTATTTTCATACACATGCACATAGTGCAAACATGTGGTCCACAGATGAACACACCGAAAAAAAAAAAAAGACTGAACAGATATGAACTACAGTGGTACCTGCTATTTAAGACCACCCTTAAAGCCAGACAAAAGTGGTCACATATGGCAGGTGGTCTTTCACTGCAGGTAAGCTTACAAAGAAATTAAAGGCCATTGTCTGGAAATGGCGGTCTTAAAAGCTAGTGTGGTCTTTCACGAGAGGTGGTCTTTAGAGCAGGTACCACTGCAGTCAGTAGTGTTGCTGTGTGGACACACTAAAACATCAAAATACAAATGAACAACAAATTACCCCAAACCCTAGCTTGTTTGCCAGTTTATGACTGAATTTGGGGTAAAGCACACAGTCAGACCCTTAAAAAATTGTTGGTTTGTTGTAAGAAGACCATTTAGACTTCTGGTGGTTGGTAGGTAAAGGAAAACAATTTTGGTCACAACTTCAAAACCAAACTGTGATTTGGAATGAAGAATTAAAAAAAAAAAAGAAAAGAAATTGTGGTCAGTAGTGGACATTTATTATGTTGGTAATGTTATGGCAAACAAACAATTAATTAAGGGTAGCCTCACACAATGTAGGTAGCAGCCAAAGGCATCCATTCAAATATTCCACCGGAGTTTTTATCCACAGGCTGCTCACATTACACTGTAATACATTATTGTGCTCCCCCCACCAAAAAAAAAAAAAAAAAAGCCAGTCCAAGATAATGTGATCATATCTGTCTGTACAAGAAAGGGATGAATAAAAAACAGCTGTCCATTTAAAATGAAGTTGGTATTGTCAGTATAATGAGGTCATGATTAGACGCACCTTATTTTTAATATACATGTATCTGATAAAGCTGGTAGCGAGCCTCCTCTCCCCTGAGGAAGACCCAGGTGGGTCGAAATGCTGGGGGAGGCTCCTTTTTACAACTTTACTTCTACTTGTTGGTTCTGATACCTTATGTCGTTTGAGTAATTTTTCACTGGGGTATTTAGTCTGGAAGTTCTATATGATTTTGATGTTCAAGTGAGTATTGCAGTTACGTGAAAACTGTATAATATTGGTCCATCTACTGCTGTAATTTGAAAGTTATCTCAATAATTTTGACATGCAAGCTGTTTCCCATTTCAGCTAGGCGACTGGTGCCAAAGGTTGCAGGTTCGAGTCCGCTCGTTCCGAACATGAAATATGTACATGCACCAAGAAAATTATATTGTTATCAGGCATGCAGGGCTTTCATGGAGATGCTGGTCCATTTTCAGATAGTTTGAAGACATGATTTCAGGTATTTTTTAATCAAATTTTGCTGATATGCCTAACTTTAATGAAGGTATATGGAGCTTCATTCTGCAGATTTTGGTCATGTGCCTTACTGTGATTTATAGCATGTGCCATGCATGTGAGGCTATGAAGTTTGATGGTGATAAAACTTGTGCCAAAATGGTGCATGGCCATATGTCCTGCATGCTGTGGGTAAGTTTCTTCTTGCATAGAAACACAATAAACATGGCATATCCATGGTCCTTCCCCTTGACAAGCTCCATTCTTCAGAGGACCACCTTTTCACATGCAGGATATGCAGTAGTTCAGCTGCTCTGTTTGCTTCCAAAGCAGACCAAGCTCTGTATTATAAATCTAATACACTCGTGGAGTACTAGTGGAGAAAACATGCGGATTGGTCTGTTTACCAGGCAACTGTACTTTTGGAAAAAGCCACATTTTTTTTTTGGGGGGTGGGGGTGGGGGGTGGGGGGTCTGAAAGGGCATCCTTACATAAGAGTGACATCACCAAACAGTAAACTTGCAGATAAGGGTGTTAGTTTATCTATGGAATGATGAGATGTACTTCACATATATACACGTATGTACATAGGGGTTGGATGGTGGGTGGGTGGGTTGGGGGCTAGCTCGATCATTATGGGCCACATTATATCGCATACAACATCGCAATAAAAAGCAGGGACAGATCTAGACTTCAAAAATTTATTGCCAAAATTGGAAATATAAGCACAATTAACAACAATTTTGTTGTGCCCCATTAACAATTCAGTTTAAAATATCTTAGCCATATACACATTTCAGTAGCCAAATTCAAGAAACATAAAGCGTTTGGCTAATTGGCTAACATTAAGAGCAGTCTCTGAAAAGGTTGTTATGTATAAGCTAGCTGTCTCACCCTTCCTTTCTTTGTCCATATTATGGATATGTACTTGTATGCATGTCCTTTCTCTCTATGTGCATGAAATACAAGGATGTTAGGAATAAGTGGCATATTTCACCTACATGCAACATGCGCGTATGTTCCGGAACCTGATGTAAATATGTGGGGTTAAGTTGGATGGAGGATTATCATGATATTTGTGTAGGTTAGATGCATAAAGTGGTCAGTCTGCCTGTCGATTCTGTTTCACTGGCTTGCAACTGCATGACCTGGTGGAAACCGATTATCCATCAAAGTGCACACATCAAATGCTTAACTCATTGCGGTCTGGTCCCAGTTCCCTCAATATTATTTACCCAGTATTAAGGGTAAGATTGCATTTAGAGTCATCATCAAAAGGCAGCTGTAGCATGACTAGATGACTAATAAAAAGCACTGACCTGTGTGGTCTTTTTACAAGTGTAGTATGGAATGTATTAAAAATAAAAGCTTGTGAAGTTAAATATCAAGAATTTGGACAACTGAAACTCGATAGATTTACTTACATATTTTTACATGCATATATATTTTCATGGCTTTTGCATTTCATGGATATAACTGAGGTTTTAAATTTCACCATTTTGGACACAGTTCCAATTAAAACTGTTGAATATGTTAAACTACCTTTTTTTAATGATGCTTTCGTTCCCATGGTTTTATGCCATTAATGGAACATAAACAAAAGTAAAAAGTCAATGAAATTAAGTGAATTGACAGTAAAAATACTGTAATTGGCTATTCTAAATTCTTACATTGTTATATTACTATTACGCTTAATATACAAATACTCGAAAGTTGAGATAATGATTAAACACATTGCCTGTCAAAACAAGGGATTTTTTGCTTGTAAATAAGTGCGTGCATTTTTGATAGGCAAAGAGCTACATGCATGGCCAGATGTGTCAGGGAAAATCAGATGTTGTGGAGTCATGTATTGCAAAAGACTTTGCAATTTTCTAACATCAAAAAGTTCAGTGCACAGAAATAAATATAATTTATAATAGAACAGATTGCATTTAAAATACGTATAGTGAAACCTGTTTTGAGAGACCTGTGAGGAAAGACCACCTGTCTTTTCAGACCATGTTTACCACGTCCCCTTTGACATCTTTGCCATGTAATTATTGCACCTCTGTTGATGGGCCACTTGCTTTCATGTGTCCACCTTTTGGCCTGCCTTAAAGGTGGTCTCTCAAAACAGGTTTTACTTTATACCCATGTTGATATAATTAATCATAATTACTTCCATCGAGTCATTCTGTTTTGAGAATGGGGATTTGGTTGAGTGGATATGTGCGTTTCCCACTTCGGCCAGGCGACTGGTGCCAAAGGTTGCAGGTTCATGTCCCTCTCGTTCCAAACATAAAATATATATTTTCTGCATTTCCTTAATGGTGGCGGATTTAAGTTCTTGATTCTGGAAATAAATGCTGACTCAGTACTTCTACTGCATAACTGTGTTGATATCGCACTTGCTCATAATTACCTCCATTGAGCCATTCTGTTTTGAGAATGGGGATTGGGTCGAGTGGATATGTGCGTTTCCCATTTCGGCTGGGCGACTGGTGCCAAAGGTTGCAGGTTCGAGTCCCGCTCGTTCCAAACATAAAGTACACATGTATATATATATAAACAGTGACTTTGCTCTACTGTATTCATCTTAATAAGCACATAGTGCACTTTAAAAACATTTCATCCACAAAAGCTAAAAAAAATGGTGAATAATATTATAATAATGAATTCTACCACTCGTTTCAAAACTGTGGGTTATTTTGGGGGTTCTTTCTTTGAAAAAGTGTGTGTGTGTGCTTGTTTGGGAGTGTGCACTTATTAAGATGAATATGGTACACTGTAGCTTTTTTCCTGTTTATAAAAGGTGCATTTTTGTTATAAATACCAAAATAAAAAGTCTGTTACTCTCCAGTTTAAACAATGAGAATTTTAATTTGCGGTATTAAATTTATAGTGTAAGTCTTGTGTATTACCATCTTGAACTATTACAAATTTAAATACCATCTCTCTTTCCCTTGTAAGTGAAAGATCACTTGCTGTTCAAACTTGGTCTAGCTGTGAATAGGCATTGTATATGTACTGTTATAAAGATAATGTTGTTTGTGAGGTTATATTGCTGCATTTTAGACAGCGGAGTGCTGTAAGTAACAGCCTTTACTTTCAGTCGGGCTGCAAATATACACATTCCGCTCTGCAAAAGGACATGATCAATATGATACTCAATATGTTACTATTAATCACAGTAAAAGCCTATCATCAGGGTGGCTTTACAAGTGAACATGCATTCATCAGGGCAACTTGATTTACTTGGACACCATCTTAGTTGATTATTTTTGTCAATTTGTTGGCTCATGTTAATGACCATTTAAGCAAAGTTGTGTCACATTTTATTTCTCTTCAAGCCAAATTATGCTTTGGTCTGGACAGTAAGTTGGTTTTAATGTTTAAATCTAATGAGTGAAACATACATATATTATGGCAGAAAACAGGGTGTGGATCACAGAATTTGTTGCATTATGATTTGGAGTACTTGTCTCTTTTTGCCACAACGTCAAAGAATTATACAAAACTAAGTGAACGCATTGTCGGGAAATGGATGTTCATCTTTAATAAGAAGAAGCACATTGAAGCTTTGTTTCCTGTAATTTGAAAGTTTCTGAAAAAAACTTGTGCCTTTAAGTGAGTATGTCTGATATATGTGAGTATTCTTTTAATGAAGTTTCACTGTAAGTACATTTGTATTTGCATTACATAAATTTTGTACAAAAATACTATGCCGGTGCGTGCTGTGTATGTCTAGGGATTGTGGAATGAAAGTCCTAGGATTGAAAATTAAGCTAAATGTATGTATATTTCAAATTTTAATATTGGATTTCTTTAAACTTTGGCAGAGATGCCATGCAAATGTCCACTTGCATGTTACTGACCAGTGTATTTCTAACGAACATCAACCAAAAGCTGTTGCATTCAAAATTGTTCTAAATGGGAATTTTTATTCTTGAATATCTTCAACATTACAACAAATTAGTTGCTATTCCAACTTTGTGACATTAAGGGCCAGGGTGCATCTATATGTATGTGTATATATATATATATATACACACACATACATACATATGTATATCTTGGAACAAAATTTGTAGTATTCAGAATTATGTTAATTGGAAGGATGTTAAAATAGGAATTTTCAGTATGTTAAAACTATAGCAGATGGCGGGAAGCATTATAGGAGGCTGATCCCATCTGATACTTTATTCTATACTTTGTGTTCTCTCTATTTACAGTTTATTTTGAGCTCAATCTCCAGGTGTTGTCCACTATCCCACAGTTCTACTTTGTCAACAATGAGATTTGATGCTCAGCAATTTTATACTCTGCTGTAGATACTCCCACAAGTGTTTTCCTCACATTATCAACTCAAATGTACCCAATGTGGCATGTTTTCCTTACCGCCTTTCACCTTTTTGCCACCTTCCATCTTTTTCAAAAAAAAAGCATGGTGTTTTTGTATTATCTGATCAATGCATATTTTTACTGAAACGAGGAAATTCTTGATGTTATGTCAGGTTTATGGTTTTGGAGAAAAGCCTGTTCACTGACTACAATGCATATCATGTGCCTAACATTGCCTATATATTGTATGTACTGATTTTGTTTTTCAGATTTTGTAGTTCACAACTGAATTTAGAATCCACTCAGTCATGTGAACAGAAAACTTGGCCCAACTTTAGTTATTTCAAACTTCATGTAAGGGTAAATAAATATTAAGTCACACATGAAAATGTTTGCAGATGATACTTCTCGATATTTAGAAATTGATAATCCTGACACAGCAGCTACAATTGTGAACTAGGAAAGATGATTTGCTGCATAGCAAATCAGTGTGTGTCTTTAAAGCATATGGCTATGGTAATGTACAACTATTCCATAACACAGGAGTAGAAGTTGGAATGGCATCTCTATCTATTATAGCTTTGCAGTTATTCAAGATTTAAAATTTATAATGGTGCTTTTTTTTTTACATAATTTAAATTGCTACAACTTTTATTTTCAATTCATTAGGTGATTAGGTGCCAATGATCAACAACCCCCTAGTAGAAGTTGGAATGACATCTCTATCTATTATAGTGTTGAAGATATTCAAGATTGAAAATTTCGAATACTGCTAATTAGCATAATTTAAATTGCTACAACTTTTCGTTTAGATTCATTAGATGCGCAATGGTCAACAACCCCCCCAGTAGAGGTCGAAATGACATCTCTATCTATAATAGTTTTGAAGATATTCAAGTTTAAACATTTTAAATGCTGCTAATTAGCATAATTTGAATTGCTACAACTTTTGCTTTAGATTCATTACATGCGCAATGGTCAATAACCCTCAAGTAGAAGTTAAAATGACGTCTCTATCTATAATAGTTTTGAAGATATTCAAGTTTTAAAATTTCAAATGCTGCTAATTAGCATAATTTAAATTGCTACAACGTTTGTATTAAATTCATTAGATGTGCAATGGCCAATAACCCCCTAGTAGAAGTTGGAATGACATCTCTCTCTATTATACTTTTGAAGATATTCAAGATTTAAAATTTCAAATGCCCCTAATTTGCATAATTTTAAACATCTTCATTCCTTTGTATAAAACGGTCAAACTCCTTGTATGGTGGTACAATCATGCCAAGTTTGGACTTTCTATGTATAATAGTGTCCGAGAAAAGTGTCGGACAAATTTGCTGGTAAAGAAGAAAGAAAGAAAGAAAGAAATCAAGAAATAAAGAATTTCAGGAAAAACACAAAAGTGTGTGTTGACACACACACTTTAATTTCAGGAAAAACAAAAAAGTGTGTGTTGACACACGCACTTTAATAATTTCCTAAGTTATGCTATTGTCTTTACACAATCGTTGATTTCAAGCTTTGTATACGAAAATTTTTGTTGTAATTCTTTCTCAAAGAGTAAATCAAACCCCTTGAATAAAATGCCCCCAAAATTTTACAAATTAATCTTAGAATATTTATTGTTACATGCCAAAAAAAAACTACATATTGACAAAACTGAAAATGTATACATCGATGGGCTTGAATCCAAAAACAGAGACACAGTGGCAATTTTTGTACCACTCTGTTATATGTACCCGAACTAAGAGCAGTTACCTTAAGAGTTTAGTCATAGATACCAGGAGCATATGGAACATTCTATACATGAACTTCATAACAGATGGTTTTCCACCCACTGATGACCTATTGATTAATTAATTTGGCTCTTGTAATTTCTTTGAATTTCAGAATTTTGCATCAAAGGCGATTAATGTAGGCTATAGGTTTAGAGATAGACAGTGCCTGGATAGGATAGGGGGCATAGAGAGATTGGATTGTGGCGTTTTTTTGTTTTTTTGTTTTTGTTTGTTTGTTTGTTTGTTTCTGGTTCAGGACTGCACAGAAGCTGTGTTGCTGTTACTCCTGTCAGTATAATTTGGCAGTAGTAATGTAAACATTTGAACAGTTTTACTTGCCTGATATATCAGATTGGATAGAATTTTTCATGTTGGCAGCTCTGAACCTACAGGGGATATAATTTTTATTTAAAAAACAAATAAAAGTAAGCAAAATAAAAAAAAATCCTTCCCTTATCCTTCTTTGCAGAAAGTTGTAGCAGAAAACTATTTTTAGGGTGTACCCAGGAACATTAATTGTGAATTAGTCTCCTATTGTGTATGGAGGTTCGCTTTATTCACTAGATTGTGTCATGTAAATTAGATTAGAATGAAGGTTAAGAAAATATCAGACTTTTCTCACAAGACAATGGCTGCATTTTTCTTTGAAATATTTTTGTTTTTTTTTTTTGTGTGTGTGTATGTGTGCATGGGTGTGTGGGGTTTTTTGGGTGGGGTGGGGTGTTGTTTTTGTTTTCTTTCTTATGTTGACATGAGACATGTTGCCAATAATATGACAATACATGTACATGTATTATACATTACTGTTATTCTCGTGTTTTTTTGCTTTCCAATTTTTCAAGAAACTGTGGTTGTTAAAAATGTATTGGGAGTGAGACAAGCTATTTTGACAATAATAATCAGAGAGTAACAACTCTGAAAATATATTTATTTTAGGGTAACATTTTCATCTAAATTGCTTCTGGATGTATGAAAAAACTACTATCTTCCTCATATTGTTCTTTTGTCAAGAAGATCTTTGTACCATGAAATAAAGTGCTTAATGGAGTTCAAAATACAATGTACCTTCATTATTTGACATACACAGTGTGATAAACTGAAGTTGTATCGGAATCTAATTGTTTATTTACCATGTACTTACATTGATATATTACATTTACTGTAATTCATTTAGTTTGAATGCATTTGTCCTTTTCACTGATGGCACAAAACCAAGAGAGTAAAAACAAAATGAAAGTTTTTTAACACAAGTTTAGTAAAATTTGTATACAAAATATTGACATGCAGTTAAAGGCCATGGAAATGTATGCATATGGAAATACACATGTAAGTTGAATAAGTACATTTATCGTGTGAAGAAAAAGGGGTCTAATGCAGGGATGAGTCGTTTTGCTGCTTTTGTTATTCTAATGCATCAGGTTAGGTTATTAAGCCATATAGTGTCTACGAGCTTGAGCTTGAGCTTAAGCTGACACCATCCCAACCGGACCCCCATGATGAATCTTACACATGGACAGATTATATAATGCCTTCATAGGTGGCAGCTTTGTTGTGGTGTGTATGCAAATGTTCAGGAAAAAAATCATCTTCATACATATTTAAATCTTGGTTCATGGGGGCATATTTGGTCAGTTGTATTGCTTCGTTAATTGTTTGGCAAGCCATAAAACATGGGAAAGTGAGGACATGCGCTGACAAATGTATGTCAATTGATCTGTTTTATGCATGATCGGGCATGACACTTTTTGCAGACCTGTGACTCATCTGTTTAGATTCTTATAATTGTAACTGCAGGGTTAATGACAACACCAGTTTATGACGTTTAACGACCTTTATTTCGTATTGTCCTTTCGTCCATCACTTTCTGGAAGACCCAACAAGGACCCCAGAAAAGAGGCGAACAGAAATGCCCTAAAGGAAGACCCTAAAAATTAGACCCCCTGTGTGCCTAACATCAGGCTGGCAAAAGCATGCCACAGCAGTGTAACGCTCTGTACATGTCTGTGCACAGATGTTACGGCTGCTGTTCTCTTCTTGGAGGCTGGCATGCAACTCATGCAACATGTGCATTTCTCAATATTGAAAACGTTTACAAAAGATGTGGGCAAGTTTTGGAATTTTTCCACTCATTTCCGGCTGGTCACCTCGGAGGCAGGAAATGTCTTTGTTTTGTAAGTTCAAGAACATACACATTAATAAGGAATGCCAAAATCAGAAACAGTTGCCCCTAAAATCTAACCCCATCCCAAATATGACTAAATTTCTTTGAAAACCTGTGACGTTAACATTGGTCATATCACTTCCATCTCAGCCTCCGCATGCCCTACCCTCAGTGGACACCCGACACCAAGCCTGCACTCGTGTGACCCACTGAGGAGTACAAAGATGTAGACCAGCCTTAACCATTGGAGGCCCACATTCTTACGAGGCAAAAGTATGTGGGGGAATAAACCCCAGCTTACAGCATAGAATGAACCCTGAAATTTATATCAATACAAGTTCATTCACTGGTACATTTCACCATCTCACATAAATTGAAAGTCTCCTCTCATACACAAAGCCTATTGGTGTCTGTGGAGGCCTATAGCAGCCATAATATGTAAAACATGTTACAAATGTTTGGTTCATTTTAAATGGCATGGTATGTTCTTGACCCTGGCCATAACAAACTAATAATCTTTATTGCTTGAGCCCCGCCACCTGGCGGGCATGGCAAGAAATACAGACTACAGACCTGAGGCTACATCAAGATGTTTGCCGCAGGTCTGGAGAAAAAGAAAACACCAACCAAAGTGTACTAACTTTGATTGCTCATGTTACCATTTGACCTTACTTCCATGGCAGAGTTAATAAATTTTAATACCTGCTTCATGACAAAGTTGTCCCCATCATTACAATTCAATATAAAAGTGAGTTTGTCTTGGTCATCTAGGGACTCAAAGTTGTAGACTCTCAGTGAGTTAAAAAGGGTGGTTCGGAGTGTATTGTATTTTGTACATTTCATAATAAAGTGAAATTTATTCTCAACTTCTTCCCTGTGGCAGTGGCAGCATAATCTATCATCTACAGGGGTTCTGCTGTATCGGCCTTGTTCAATATGCAGGTTATGGGCGCTGATTCTAAGTTTAGTTAGTGATTTTCTTTTCTGTATAGGGAGGTTGAGATCCAAATATTTTTCTCTTTCAAAGTTTGCTCCTTTTAGTTTACAATAAGTTCTCAGTTTGTTCGATTCCCTCACCTCTCCATTTATATATTTTGACCAGTTGTCTGAATAGTTGGAGCACATTTTGTAGTACAGTTTTTTTATACATATCCTAATATCAACTACCCCAACATTTTCCCAATAGTTATGAAGTTAACATGAAGGAAAAGAGACCCATACAGGGCAGGCACTGTGTGCATGTTGACTGAAGTGCTTAGATTTTATGTAGTAATTTAAAGAAACATTTTACTAACTAGGAAAGATGATTTGCTGCATAGCAAATCAGTGTGTGTGTCTTCAAAGCATATTGGTATGGCAATGTACAACTATTCCATAACACAGGAGTAGAAGTTGGAATGGCATCTCTATCTATTATAGCTTTGAAGTTGTTCAAGATTTAAAATTTCTAATGCAGGGGTCACATTAAGGATTTTTCAGTATGAGTCCGTTGGACCCATCTTTCTCCATTTTCAGGAAAAAATAGTGCGTCCATGAACTGAATCGATGGGTCCAGTCTGAAATTGTGCAAACTGGACTTCATTTGATGTAATTTGTTAATTGATTTTATTTTATATCATTAACATATATCACAATGATAAATAAATAAAACATGCAGGTAACTTAAGCCTAGAAACGAACATAACATAAGGTCTGTATGCTCACGTAGGTAACTCATGATTATTAAATTTAAGATTGAATAAAAAGTTACCAATATGCCAACTTGATGTAAAAGGGTCTAAAAGTTGTTGACGGTACCAAGGATAGATTCAATCTACCCAGGAACCTGCTATTACGACTAAGTCTATAGCACATCCCTGGTCTACCAAAAAATGGTTGTGAATGGGGCTTAACCCCCAGCACGCTGCCACTGTGCCAGTATCTGGTGTTGTACACCGTGTGCCACCTGACAGTTTTTTAACTCGCTTGCACAACAAACGGCATGCGTGATTGAACATGCCTGGGCTCTGTTATTTTTGCGATTGATTCCACGTGATGAAATTGTCAGAAATTATATGATTTATATTTCTGTGCACTTTCTACTTCAATATACCTTAAAAATTTGATGCCGTAGGCGGTGTTAAGAGTCTGATCTTAAGTGCGGTCACTTTTTTCACCAAGCAACATGGTAGGCCTACAAGCCGTGCAACACACAAGCGAGTGGACACAGCCTGTCACGGGCATGCAACCAGGCATGGTTTTCCGCTATACATTTTTCCGGCTTTCAATCATAAATTTTTTGAATTCCTATCTTGTTCTGTCATACAGATTTGTTCCATTCAAACATTTCAATGAAATCAAAACAACAAATTTTGTTTAAAAAAACACCAATAACCACATGACCCATCGGAGACAGTGATGAACAACATCGTGTTTTTGTTACACTGTCAGGCCGGCTAATGCAAAATTTCGCTTCGTCCACGTGTAACCTTGCGATGACTAATCTGCGTATTTTCCTTGCCGTCCGTAATTAATTTTCACTCATGCCTTTATCTGGGTCTAGATTTTTTGCGATGGAAGTCTTCTTGCTGAAAATATGATTTGAAAATTTAACATCTTAGTCCAATAATCTTTGCGTAATACGACTTGAACCTTCCCAACATTGCGGACATGAGACAAGCACATGGGGAACAACCATTTTGATTGGACAGTGAGCGGCACGTGATCAAATTCACCCAATGAGGAGCCTGGAAGTGCTTTCAGCATTTATAATGAGGTGGAGTGACGTCCATCCGTTCCCATTGTGGCAAATTTTTGGAGAGATACCCCAGGAATATTTTTTCTTAGCAAATAAGAGAGCTTGTTACAGAGAAAGATGAACATCAGAGGATTCCATCAGTATAATAAATAATCATGAGATTGATAATGGTCGATACAAAACACCGTGACCGCTTGGGGTAATTTTTGCAGTTGTATCTTTCAAAAATGCACTGCATTTTTTGCGTGCGTCCACAGAGACGCAAAATGACAATGTTTTATTATTTACAGGCGTCATTTCTTTATTTTTTGCGTCTATGACGCAGGACGTAAGCTTAATGTGACCCCTGTAATGCTGCTATTTAGCATAATTTGAATTGCTACAACTTTTGTTTTAGATTCATTAGGTGTGCAATGATCAATAACCCCCTTGTAGAAGTTGGAATGACATCTCTATCTACTATACTTTTGAAGATATTCAATATTTAAAATTTGAAATGCCCCTAATTTGCATAACTTTAAACATCTTCATTCCTTTGTATAAAAAGGTCAAACTCCTTGTATGGAGGTACAATCATGCCAAGTTTGGAGTTTATATGTATAATAGTGTTCGAGAAAAGTGTCGGACAAATTTGCTGGTAAAGAAGAAAAAGAAAGAAAGAAAGAAAGAAAGAAAGAAAGAAAGAAAGAAAAGTGTGTGTTGACACACACACTTTAAGTACATGTGCATGTACCTGTGAACTGAGACATGCACTATACTGACTCCGTGAATGGCTATGAAGAACAGGCTTCATCTCACTGGTTACAAGAAAACAGAGACATGAAAGTGTCCAGTGAGATGACACAAATCCACACACTTTTTCAAAATTCACCAAATGTGAAAACAGTCATTGGGGACTGTAAGCTCTGTATGTAGTGTGTTTTTAACAGATGGTACACTCTGCCAGGCTTGTTCTGCTTAGAAGTCCAGTCCGTCTGATCCCTTGGGACTGATGGAACTGATAAGCCCAGCACACTCCTAGCCTCAGGGTAAAACAGACCAGCTACGAGGACACTCTGACTGGTCAGTCTCAGTCATGGTGTACTTACAGCTCTGTCCAGCATTAGTGTGAACATGCAGCAGATATGTTTCTTGCATGAACAGAAAGAGATCCTCTGTATTTTATTGAGAGCCTCATTACACAGTTGTTGGGAGTCCTCCCCCTCCCTCCCCCCCCCCCCCCCCCCCCACCGCAATTTGCTACAAGACCCAAACCTTCCAAAGCATACACTCAACATGCTTGGACAGAAAGCTGTGAGACAGGTTCAAGCTAATTAGTTATGAATGTAAAATGGTTGCCTGGCACCATAGAGGTCAAGCAATAGGTCATACAGGAGGCAGTTGAAAGCCTGCGTGTGGATTGGGGAGAAATTTGGTGAATTTAGCGTACATTAAAATTCCCCAAGTTTTGTTTGTGTGCTGTTGGATTTGCCTGTTGTCTCAAACCGATATGTGTAAGTTAGAACTTTGTGTCTATCTGCAATAGTTTGGAAGATATGGAGCTTTTAAAATTTTAAATGCCCCTAATTTGCATAATTTTAAACATCTTCATTCCTTTGTATAAAACGGTCAAACTCCTTGTATGGAGGTACAATCATGCCAAGTTTGGAGTTTCTATGTATAATAGTGTCTGAGAAAAGTGTCGGACAAATTTGCTGGTAAAGAAGAAAGAAAGAAAGAAAGAAAGAAAGAAAGAAAGAAAGAAAGAAAGAAAGAAAGAAAAGAAAGAAAGAAAGAAAGAAAGAAAGAAAGAAAGAAAGAAAGAAAGAAAGAAAGAAAGAAAGAAAGAAAGAAAGAAAGAAAGAAAGAAAGAAAGAAAGAAAGAAAGAAAGAAAGAAAGAAAGAAAGAAAGAAAGAAAGGAAAAACAGAAAAGTGTGTGTTGACACACACACTTTGATTCAGATTTTTCTAATATTAACCAGTAGTGTACTAACTTGGCATTTGCCTTCAATGCCCTAAAGACTGATTCAATGCTTATTTCTTAGAAAACAAATACGCCAGTTCATCCTTCTATTACTTTTCAGGATCATTTTCTTCATAATGTTGACAAGCATAAGCATCTTGATGTCAATATGCATGCGTTCTGATTGAAGGTGGATTGTCCACACTGAGGAATAAGTGGATAAACTTAAATACTAAGTTGGTCAGTAATTTGAAGGGTGTGAAATTCATTCTCGAGAGACAAATTGTGGGAAACTGTATTTCTTTTATTAGGCCAATACCACTATATGGCAGTCCAGTTTCGAGTGTATCCAATGAAGGAAAATTGGAGTTGTGTCCAGTTAAGTGCCGCTTGCATTGTCACAGGAGCAATGCATGGCAAAAGTAATGAAAATTGTATGAAGAACTATGGTGGCATACTTTAGCTGAATGGAGGCATTTTTTCCGGAATTAATCTTGATGTACAAGCTGCTAAACAGACTTAATCCTCTTAGTTTATGTGCAATTATCTCTGCAGGTTCAACTCAGAATACATTTGCATACATATACAGGAAAACCTGGTTTCAGAGACTGCCCCCAGGGCAGGCCAAAAAGTGATCATATAAGGCAGGTGGTCTCTCAGAAGAGGTGCAATAACATGACAAAAATAGCAAAAGGGACATGTAAAACATGGCCTGAAAAGGCAGGTGGTCATTCCTCCCATTGGTCTCTCAAAACAGGTTTCACTGCAATTATACTAGACAACAATTTAATGTTTTTTGTTTTTTTGCAATTCGATCCTCCCCATTTTAGGACGGGTACAAATCTTTTTGATTTAGATCCTTTTTCCCTTATGCGGTCAGATAATGGAAAAAATCACCCACTGAAGTTCATAAAGTTGACAAAGTTAAACTGGTATTTGGTTTGGTCTCATCACTATCATTGAAAACTGTTATCCACTTCTCTTTTCATGGAACCCTTATATATTTGGTAACAATTTGAACATTCAGGCATTTTCTGCACGTATTGCAGTGCAGTAAGTGTTCCAAGTGTAGTGAAACTGATGTTGTTTTTTATAATTGTCTGGTGAATATAGTTTGTTATTATGAAGGTCATGTCAGGTTGGCTCAAAGTGTTTAATGTACTGTTTCTCTATCTCTTTTTTGTATAAATAATTAACATCTAAATCAACTGACTGACAAGTTGAACTACGTCTTATTATAAATGAAAAAATTTCAAACTATTACAGGAAAACAGTTATACTTACAGTTACCTTTAGGAACATTTAAATCTTGAACATTTAAATGTCCTTTCAAAAATACTTCTGGAAACCAACTTGAAATGTGACTGCTATCCTTACAAATTTTGACTATTGTAATGCATTTTGACTACGTTTTAATGATTTCAGGCCTAATGTCACTTGCTTCTGGCTGATGTTTAACATTTGAACCAATGTACTTACTATATTTGGAAATTCAAACACTTTTCTTTTTGAAATACTCTTAGTTTATCTCCTTTAAAACAACATCATGTCTTTAACTACATGCCTAAAACACATCGAATTATATAATCATGTTGTTTAGATTCTTATTGATGGTCATTTTAGGCCTAGAGGGCTTTTCTGATGGATTGATGTTGGTGTTGGTGTCGCTTTGTGGACTTATATGGATGATGATCATTGTTGAGATGGTGGTTGCAAGTAGTACCTTTTTAAATACTGAATTTTATTGACATTTTCAACAAGTTAAGAAGCTCCGCTTACAAATTCCCTGATGTGATGCAAATTTTGGTCCCTTTTCATAAATTGTATGGTCCTGTATGTGCATGAATGATACAACTGTTCAAGCCAATTTACTGAAATAGGCCTATAATTTCAAACTAAACTTTTTGCATTCTGTCATGTGAAAACTAAATAAGGTTTTTTCCCCTCTATGGACCTTTGTACTTACGTTTTGGTCTCTTTTGGGTAAATACGAACTATAAATTTATATGTTTCAGCTATACATACCAAGGAACATTGCCTTTGGTCGGAATTGACTTGGATTTGTTTCGTTAGGACTACGGTTTGGATATGGTAATGACACTGTCTAATAAATCTGAATGTCGAGACATACATGCATGCCATGAATGTAGGACTCGCTTGCAAAGAGAAATCGTACAGATTTGTAAACATGATGGGAATGGTGGCTTCCAGAGCCATCCGGGCCTTAATTATCATCCAATGCAATGCCCAGCAATACTTTTGTGTTGTGCAATTTAGTCTAATATGACAGTGAGGACAGTCATAGACGTGCTGATTTTGTCATGTTGCAGGCTTCAAAACAAGTGAAAGTGACATTGAGTCAACGGCCGTTAGAGGTGTCTCAGGAAATGTGTATATATTTTCACTTCAGGAAAACCCTCACCTGATTATCAGTGTTCATGTGAAAAGATGGAGGCTGTTTCACAATCGCCTTCAAGGTGACACTTAAGGCACACAGTGTTATGAAAACTAAACAAAAAGTCTGATAGTGCCAGGTAGTAAGTCTACAGACAGATGCCCGAGACATGTTTGGTCAACTTGTGCTGCCTGTATGCTCACCAACACACAGCTGCCACTAGGTGCATCTGTTACCATGGCGACCATCCTAACACTGAATGCTGAAGGCAGCACTTTGTAAGGTCTACACATTGATTGTCAGCCAACACTGTCAGTTAATCAGCCTTGTCATCAAAGTCCACATAATGCAGACTCACACACCAAATTTACACAGATATTTTTTCTTTGCCATCTTACCCTGCAATATTTCTTGTGATGGCCATACAGCACATGCATGTACCATATATATATATGGCATAATTTTATGTGGCCCACTGTTGAATTTTCATCAAATACTGTGAATTCATTTAATTTCACTTTGTTTATTTTTGCTGATGTTTTAAAACTCCCAAAATACGGACCCAGTGAAAAAGACTTAACAGGGCATATGGATAGGAATTAACACAAAAATATTGAATTTCAAGTTTTATTGAAAGGTCCAAAATGCAAAAATCACCAAAATTAGAACTGGTGAAAATAAATGTATTCACAACAAAGCTTTGTATCAGTAGGAACTTTTAATGTGGGAAATTACGGGGCAGTTTGCCAACTGGTGTGAGTCGCACCATTATGCTATAGAGATCAGTAATGCGTGACAACTGTGTTCTGGCTGGTGAAAGACCATACCGTGTGAAATCTGCCTTTGAAGACCACCTAAGGAACTAAAAAAAGAAATGGGTCTTAATGGGGTGTGGTGTAAATGAGGGGTAGAAATTAAGGATAATCGAAAACAGGGCTGTAAATTGGTGGTCTAATATATAGAAATGGTCTTTTTTTATAGAGGTGGTCTTGATTGGAAGTTCTACTGCATGGGTGCACATCATAAACCTCACAAGTGCATGGTCTGTCATCAATATGCCGGTGTAGCTCAAGTAATGTAGGGACCCAGCTGTGTTTTGACGGATAGTTTTACTAAAAAACAGGCTTGTGTGTCAAAAAAATCCAAAAAAAACAGCGAAGATACTGTTTGCACAGGATCAATTTCCAATTACCAATTTCAACAGATATGGCAGTAATAATGATCATATCTCCACAAAATTATTGGGCACTGTGTGTGTTTTTTATGGTACACATTAACCCTTAAAGAGCTAATCACTGCTATAGCTGCTTTCTCATTACCATTAAACATATATGGTTAAAAGGGTCAAATTCCTCATGAAGATACCTTTCATTCAAATACCAGCAAGCCTGGTCTGAAGCAAAAAGTAGTCTTAGTCAACAGCTTTCCTCGGGACACTTTGCGCGCAATGCGCGCAAAGTGTCCCGAGGAAAGCTGTTGACTCAATCTTAAATCAGCACTTTAAGGGTTAAACTGGTTGTAAAGTGTATTTGTACTTCCTGAAGCAAACAGTAAACTCCCTCGAGATCTCATATTTCATGTCATAACCTCAAACCCAAAATGCTGTCAAGGAAATATATGACATGTTGACAGCATGCAGGGCTGAGAAAATTTTGTTTTTATAAAAATTGTAAGATAATTGAACACTTCATGAGAATATCTAGGCACACATTACATTTTCGAGGTTGCTTGTGCAGGTATATATCGGACTTGTTAGTGTTCAAACGGTACATGGGCTTACAGAGTTAGGTTTGTTAAGTTTCTCTTTGTATTAAATATGTAATGAATAAATGCATGTGTTTGGGACTCAAACTACACTGTATATGGTTTTTGAGTGAGGTTCCTGTAAGACAGGCTCCACTGTATTAGCTAGCTATAGCCTCAGCTGATTGAATGATAAACGTACCATCCCTGTAAGTGACCCTATCCAAAAATATGAAATTAACTACTGGCCACCATATATATATATATATAGATATATATATCACGTACCATCCCTGTGAGTGACCCTGGCCAAAAATATGACATTAACTACTGGCCACCATATATATATATATATATATATATATGTATATATATATATATATATATATATGTGTGTGTCTTGGGGTATTCTTCACTATAGATACAGGCAAGGGGTGCATTTCGTGGAATCCACAGGTCTGCATATATATATGCCACCATCTGAGCTTGTTGCCATGGTATTTCATTGAGAGTTCCTGACACTTAATTTGCTTCATATTACATCAGATTGGCACTGAGAGGTGCACTGTGATATTCATACTGTTACTAAAAAGTTGGAAGAATTAGCATGCAAAAATGGATTCATTACAAACTGGAAATGACTCATGAAGGTCACCTGAATATGTACATGTACATGGCTGTAGCATAAATCAGGAGCCTACGGTACTATTTTTCTCTCACTCGGGATCATTGTTTGTGGGAAAAATAGTAACTCACTCTTAGCCATATAAGATTCTCTGTCTCATGTGTATGTATGGCATGTGCTGCATAAGAATAGGGACAGCTTCCCATATGATTTGATAGATACTATTGGTGTTAATGAAGTCACCTTTTCTTATGATTCTTGTCAAAATGTGGTAAAATTATAAATTGCTGCAAGTGTTTTATGTACCTAAATTGTTTTAAATTAGCCATCACGATATATTTCATCATGCATTAGACAAGATGAGTCCTGCAGATGAAGAGAGGGATTTCCTTGTCTTAACCATGTCCACCAGATTTACTTGTCTTTGGAGACTGCCTGTGATATAAGACTTTTTTTGTTGGCAGTAGTGGTAGTCTTGAAAGAAAGTACTGTAAATTGCTTTAATTTTGCTGTGTTTTATTTTCACTTCTTTTGCTGATGACACAAAACTATGAAAATAGCAACACTGTGAAATAGTATTTTTAACATTTTTTGTATAGGAATTATGGCCAAAATAATGAAATTAAAACCACTGAAATGTCAAAAATACAGAAACCTTGAAATTTTATACACGTGAAAATAAATAAATGTACAGTAGTATACTTTTCACATTATCTATACCTCCAATGGCAGATCCCCTGTCTTTGGAAGATCATAGAACTTGTCCCAAGGGTGCATGGTGCCTGATGACAGGATTTATTGTTCATTAATTGTGGACACCTGTTATGATCTTAGGCCTACACAAATCCATTCCAGGAATTGTAATCAATTTCACTGTCTGGTGCGGGATGATGGTGGAAAGTTCAGATTGCTATAATGTTGCACAATCCAGACTGTACAGTGTGGATTGCATATTCTGTCCAATTATTGCATACGGTTGAAAATGGTTGAGCAGCCACAAAGGTCAACATTTGTCATGATTAAACATTGTTTAAACTATTCTAATGATGTAGATTTTATGATTTAAGTACCCAGTAAGACCATCAAGAACATGCATGTCAGCAAATATATAACTAGCAATTGCTCTGAGTGTGAGTACACATGCACACCAACATGCATCAGTCATCTCCTATCATTTATAGCAATTAAATAATAATGATGTTTTCATTTGGGGCTATTGACAAATTTAAAAATGGATTCCTTTATAAAGGGCTGTAGTCCCCTCTCATCACTTATTTGTAAGCAAAAACTATGATACCTTGACATTACAGTGGAGTCTGTTTGAAAGACCACCTCTAGGGATGGAAAAAATTGTGATCTCTTAAGACAGATGGTTGTTCATACGAATGATTTAAAATGAAAAGTTTTAATCCAAGTATCCTCAAAACAGTGGTCTTTTAACACAGGTGATCTCTTATTGGAGTGGTCTCAGGACTGTTATGACTGTACATGTATGAGTATCAACATACATCAAATATCATGCACTGACATGTACAGTGCTATCAGTAATGATCCTTCACAGTATCATGTAGGCCTAAAGAAATACATGAAAAAGCTGTCATGAAATAGGGCATGATGGTGACAGCCCCTTTAGAATTCAGAACAAGCACGGTGCCTTTTAGAAACAATGTTCAATTCCATGTAGGGCCTTCATACCATTGCTAAATACCCTGGTGAGGCAAATAATGAATGACCAAATTCAACTATTCAGTGCATTTGAATTGTGTGGCAGATTAGTCACAGTGACTTGTAGGATGTGTCACAGTGACCTGTAGGATGTGTCACAGTGACCTGTAGTACGTGTCACAGTGATCTGTAGGATGTGTCGCAGTGACTTGTAGGATGTGTCACAGTGACCTGTAGGATGTGTCACAGTGATCTGTAGGATGTGTCACAGTGACTTGTAGGATGTGTCACAGTGACTTGTAGGATGTGTCACAGTGACCTGTAGGATGTGTCACAGTGACCTGTAGTACGTGTCACAGTGATCTGTAGGATGTGTCGCAGTGACTTATAGGATGTGTCACATTGACCTGTTGGATGTGTCCCTGTGATTTGTAGGATGTGTCACAGTGACCTGTAGGATGTGTCACAGTTATCTGTAGGATGTGTCACAGTGACTTGTAGGATGTCACAGTGACCTGTTGGATGTGTCCTAGTGATCTGTAGGATGTGTCACAGTGACCTGTAGGATGTGTCACAGTGATCTGTAGGATGTGTCACAGTAACCTGTAGGATGGGTCACATTGACCTGTTGGCCCCCAACAGGGAAAATGACTGGGGTTGTCCAATTGATTACCAGAGGCAAGGCTGTCTCCAGGGAAAAACTTAAGCTCTGCCTTTTACCCTTGTTTGGAGGTTGAGTTGTGCCCAGCTATATTCCATTTTCATATAGAAAAGTGTGATATATGTACTTGTGACGCAAACCCTGGTAAAAGTATGCATAGTGCCCAACCCATGCCAAGGAAACCTGTTGACCTGGGACATGTTAATAAACCCTTTCCCCCTTAACATGCTTAAACTGGCCAAAACTGCCTGGTGGTCAAATGTCTGCTTCAGTGTTTTCAAGTAATTTCAACAGTTTAATAAAAAACAATTTGACTGAGAAATACATGAGATTTACCAAGATGACATGCTTCAGGTCAACAGCTTTCCTTGACATGGGTTGGGCACTTAGTGCCCAACCCATGTCAAGGAAAGCTGTTGATTCAGTCTTAATTCAAGGGGAAAGGGTTAATTTGATAGGTTTGATCCACATTTCTCATTCACATTCTTGTTCATTACTATTGAAATTGTCAAAAACTTGGAAGCAGATGACATTTTACCACAAACCAGTTTTGGCCAGTTTAAGAGGGAAAGGGTTAATAAACCTTGTTCTGCTTAGATGAGGTGGGAGTCAACAGCTTTGGCTAGCACAGGTAAAATGAGACCCTTGTCAAGAGATGCTGGTGACCAGGTCATGCTGCCATGAAGCGACTCATCAATTCTTATTTGAAGTTTTTCTAAAAATAAAAGATCAAGTAGCATAAATATTGAAGTACGCGTTTTACATTGGCGCAGTGCTGGGCAGTCTGAGAAGCAAAGTGTTTCTTAGAATCAATTACTGACAAGGACTTGATGCTCCCATCTTATGCAGAGAGTACCACTGGTCTGTCAATAATTTAGGACTGAATGACATTCCTGTTTCAATGACCATTCATATCTAGCTTTGTTTGATTCTGCATTAATAAATTGTGCAGTTTACGGATGCAAATGGGTGCTCTTGAGAAACTAAGATGACACTAGAGAGAGATTGCTCAAAGCCTTGTAGGGCCATTGCTTGTGTGGCATAGCACAATCATATTCATGGGCAACTGACCTACCCTGGCTTGTTTGGGTGGACTCTGATAATAGATTTTAACTGGGAATTTTGTTGATTGATTCACCCAAAGTGAAAAGCTATGATTGATGTGAGTACTTTAAAGTGACATCATTTTGGTAACCAACTGGTGAAATGGTGTGTCATGGTCACAAAATGAATGATATGATAAATTTTTATACACAGTACCTTCTTTTACGTTGACATTTAAGACACAAAAAACCTCAGTCACTATTTTTGGCCAAATCTTCACATGGCTTACTTTTTTGCATATATATGCAAGACATAGAGAATCCAGTATGGGTGCCCCATTGAGGATCATGTTGCGATCACGAGTTGTTGGAGTTTCATGTTTTTGCTCAGAGGCTGTACATGAAAATACAACAACTTGTGATCCCAACATCATCCCCAATGGGTCACCCAAACTGGTTTTTCTTTCTCCTATATGTAAAAAGGGCAAATATGCACCAAGTCGAAGATCTGTGAGAGAAACAAGTGTAAAAAACGCCGTTTTTGAAAGTGGGATGAGTCAGCATTTTATCAAATGCACCATGGCTTCTCATCAGTTTGTCTACTACTTGAAACCAATGAATGACAAACCAAATGAAAGATTACAATTAAAACCTTATCCTTAATGCTGTGATAGGGGGACTCTTGAGGTATATTTTTGCTTGGCTGTGAGATTGAATCTTGGGGAAATGACTCTGGCGAAATGAAGTACTCCCAGGCAGCTGTTGACTGGTCAAAGACTGTTTAACTCATTCCACACCAGTCCCTGATTTTTTCGTATATTTACGTAGATTTAAGACAATTGCATATTTAAATTCTTCATGAAAAGAGCTTTCGTTCAAGTACCAACATGCCTATAGTTTTAAGTCAGTGGTTCTGGCACTGCCTGGCAAGTCACCACAGTATGGAATGAGCTAATGACTGACACTACCAACTGGATAACTGTTCACAGGCAGACTAGTACATGGAAACCCAAAACAAATAACAAACTATTGGCAACCTGTCATAATAAGGCTCACTAAGTAGACTGTAAGCGACATATACATGTACATACATATAAAACTACTGTTTCTTTAGATTTACCAGTTTGAACTTAAAGTTACAAAACAAAAGGAATTAATCACAGGGTATTGTTTAGTGCAACCACATGACTGCACAAGATGGTTTCACAATGGAGCTTAACAAATGTCTTGACAACCTATAAACAAATAGACAGTTGTGTGTACAGCATGTCAATTTTACGAGTGAAGTAAATAAATTATAAATACACATGTATGTGTTTTTGTTGATTATCAGAATGAATGATTTTCATAATGAATATGATTTCAGAATAAGTATGAACTTCAGAGTAAATGCCTGCATCAGACTTAATTCATGAACTGATAAAGAACATATAGGTTTCCCTGCAGGAATGTGTGCCTCAAGATTTTACACTGTGACAATGGATAAGCTTCAGACATTAGGAGAAACACCTGTACCAAACTTCCACTCGCCTTCCAAATAACAAAAGTATGCATTGATATAAATTTTATGAAACAGGAGGGGAAAAAGAATTTAAAAGTAAAAGAACCAAATACACAACATCAACCCTGCAAACAACAAACAACTTCCTCCATCAAATTTGCTTAAAATTTTTCGAAGCGGTTTACCAGGCATGTACATGTTTGTGCTAGCCATCACATGGACACAAAAGAGGACTGCAGTTAAGAGAACTTTCATTATGTGCTAAAACTTTTGGTGGTTATAGGTATATTAGCTTGCATGTTACAAGCTGTCAGTGGTCTTTGTCGCTAATTGCACAAATTAACCCTCAGGAACCCAATGCCAATCTACATGTATCTGCATGCTCCTTTATTTGCCATTAAAAATATTACAAGTGGTTCTCTTTATGAATGTCATATGCTTTTTTTCCTCATGAGGAATAATATGAGACATTTAAAACGGCAGCTTTCCTTAGTGCTATACACTGAGGGCAGATAATGCACTTAGAGTGTATTGAGGAAAGCCATTGCAGAGATTGCTCTGACCATTAGCCAATTAGCCAAATGCTAATGGTTCTTGAATTTGACTCCAGAAATGTGAAAATGGCTAAAATGTTTCAAAATGAATTGTTATTATAGGGCCATAACTGATTTTTTTTGTTGATTACACCTGTGTTTTGCAATTTTGGCCACAGATTTGTTAAGTCTGGAGTGGTCCCTGTTGATGTATTCCCTATAGGTTTAAAACATATATATGCATGGAAAGAACTTTTATAAAGCTATTGAATTGGTGAATTGATACGGAAAAATATTGACAAAAAGGGTGCCAGCATGGATTTCGGAATGTGTGGGAGTCAGTTCACCTTGCTGGTATAATAATTATCAACATATTGCTGGAGCTTTCCTGGCCTTAGAAATGGATTACAGTATAAAGCCCATTAACAGAAGTAGGATGTATGCAGATTGAGGGATATATTGCAGACATTGTCATCTGCGCTTGGATCCCAAAGGCATGGCTGCGTGTTCAGGATGTCATTACCAGTTGCCAGAAACACATCATAGCATGACAATGAATGCAAATATTGTTGATCCTTCTCAATGTAAATTTCATATTTTTCTGGGCTATATTAATTATTCCTGTCAGCAGTACATGTCATTATGGTGGTTCCTCGGAATTGAAGGACATGCAGCTTTGAAAATATGGATTTTTTCCAATTTCAAACATTTTATGTGGTTCTCTGATCATGCCTTTACTGTTACAAGATGTGTCATTCTTGTGAGCTGGAGCAGGAACGAACAAACTTAAATAATATTGCCTGCCATGGTATCACTGTTCAAATATTTGGGTAGGGAAGGGTGGTAGTATGCACAATATTGTAACATATGGCATAACTTGCATACATGAAAATGACCCAATCTCCATTTTGTGTATATATATGTAGAACTTTGTTATTTTCGTATATGTACTTATTGGTTAACCTATGTCAATTCTCATGTAATGAAGAAAGTATTGGCCCTGCTTTATGCAAGTCCATGTGTACCAATGACAGGCAAAATCTGATTGCCATCGCTTGATGTACCATGTATTATTGATGTTGTATGGGCCTGATGTTCTCTTTGATAATGGTTTGATGCAACACTTGATGGGTTGATATGATGGATGTGCACCTATTATATACTCTTCATTATATAATTGATCAATTTCCATCTATCGCACATTGTGAGTATGGGCTTGTGCAACAGAACATCCAGTTCAGTGTCATCTCCAACATAGGTGAGAAACATTTGTAGAGGCAGCTCATATGATACATGGTCAGTGCTGAACTCAAAAGAATTCTAATACAGATCCCCCCCCCCCCCCATAACATCCCTCCTTACAAGGCAATGTAACATTGTCTGGCTCCCACTCAAGTATTTTTCCCATCATGAATTTCAATATATAGTATAACTTCAATTCTGTCATTAAAAGGGAGTTTTGCTGGAGTGTGGTCTACTTTGGACCTCCCTGCCAGCATTATAAGGAGGGAACAGTGTGCCATTAATCTATTTTAACCCAACAGCGTGAAACTACTTCACACACATCATATTTTCCTAAAGTATAATGCCTGGAAATGAGAATATGCAGATTTAATTCAGTAGTAATCATGGTATATTTACTCAGGACCTTAGTTCATTAAAGCAACTCAAATTGAAATGTAATACATTTGAAACTGGAAAGCAGGATTTTTTTGTTCTGTCCTGATCTACCGGCTGAATGACACCAGTGCTTCACCATATGCTAACTGGAAGTTTGCACAGAGGACACCATGAAATAATGCTGTATGTAGATTATCTATGTGATACCAAAGCTTTATTACCAATTATATAAAAACCCACTGGTACTTTTGGACCTCAAACCACTATTGGGGCAACCTTCTCTACTAAGCTCCATCTTTGACTCAGCGGGGCTTTTGACTGCTGTGCCCAGTCACAGGTGCTACTTAATTCATAGCCTAGGGACGACTTCAGTGTCTGATACAATATCCCTATTCTGGGGCCCACCGTAGCCAACAACTGTTAACGTCAAGCCGTTGTATTTACATATTTAGATAATGCTCACACTGGAAAAGTCCAATTAAATATATTGTACATTACATTCATTCGTCAAATTAAGCTTCTGTTAACACTAATTACACATATATTTTGGATACAACCTCTTCAGATATCCAATCGGGACTAACCCACAGGCTTGGCTGTCACTTTAAAAATTGTGGATTCTGTACGGGTCCAATGATTTGTAAATGAGGATAGTAATGGGACGATCTTCGGGGGGGGGGGGGGTATAATATAAGAAGCGAAAAGTATATATTTCACAAATATTTCAGAGCATCAATAATGGTATGATATATGCTGACTGGCTGCAAGTCACTGATATCTAAATCAAATATATATTTTCTGCGACTGTCTGGCAATACATTGCGCCATGTCAAAATGGTGCTCTCCACAAATGGTACCAATCTGCAGGGTATTGTGTCTCATTTGGATTTGTAACTAACGATGATAACTGCTTCAGACACAACCAAGTGGGTAGGTTAAAGTTGAGAAAGTAAGTCATGTTTTAAAAGTACTTTAACAGCTTTTTGCCCTGGTAACTTGGAGAACATACACATGGAACCTTGCGAAACATTACGATAACGATAACTGAACAGCCAGGGCTATGCATGCTGTTTCACCGCACAACCATACAACCACGGCTCAAGTAAACCGTCCAGACAATGTAAAATAAAATGCTGTGTGTGAGTTGACTTTACTGCAAAATAATGGCACACACCAGCCACTTTCTTGACAAAGTCTTGAAGCCATGGCAGGGTCGATCAATTTTTGTTAGGGAAGGACGGCTTGAAACTTTTTTCTATATTTCATGAAATTTATTAAGGGTCAGGACTTTTCAGTAGGGTCAGTTGAGCTACCGGAACCACACATATATTTCGGTAGGTTTTTGGATTTTTACAAAATCTTAAAAATTCTCCAAAACCGCTTGGCCAAGTGCTTCTAAATTGGATATGAACCTTTTGGGTACCTCTGTAGACCTTAATTTGTCCGATAGGGGGTACTGTGATTTTCTCTATTTTTCTGCTTTTCTGTACTGTAAAGCTGTTTTTGACTTCTCCAAAACTGTCGTGCAGATTATGCTGAAACTTTGTGGAAATGTACTTTGAGGAATGGTCCAGAGTTGTACACAAGGTAACAAGACTGTCGATCCCTGATTTTTAACATATTTCTCATTCCAGGCACTTATTGCTTAGTATACTAATAGCACATATTCCTATTGATCACTGTGTGTAAGACAGTTGGGATTGCAATGGTAGTTCACATTTCCAACTTCTGCTCCAAAATAATATTATCTACCAGATATACTTCAAACTTGGTGGGGATGTAACTTAGGTGGGTTGCTACTGAGTTTATTGAAATAGTCATGCCTCAGTTATTTTAAAACTTGAACGATTTTTTTTCCAAAACCATGCTACCAGTTGCTTCAAAATTGTGCAGGGAAACTTCTGGAGATGTGTAGACCTTAATTTGTGCGACATGTGGTGCTGTAATCTTTCTTTCTTTTTTCATGAATTTCTGTGTATTTTGATATATTTTGATTTCTTGGCCCAATGTGCAAGCTGCGTTTTCTTCAAACTTGGTGGAATTTACTTTTATTTGATCTCCTGTAAATTTTTCTTAAACAGACATCTTGCCATATATCTCAGTGATGGTGGATCCAGTCACTTTTATTTTAAAAGATGATTACCCCAGAACTGTGCGAGTGATGACTGACACTGTAAAAAATGACAGTCCTTCAAAAGGGCTACCTTAAAAGTGCACATGACTGACATTGATGTCATATATTCAAAGTCACAGAACACTATAGTAATGTGCAACGTTCTCTTGATATCAGGAAAAGTATTCCAGCTGTAACTTTAATGCTACATATGGAATGCTCTTGTGTAAAGGCTAAATTGACATGCATGCATGGATGGTCTTGACCAGTTCTCAAGTTCACATGACTCCTTTAGTGAATTTAGTGTTTTGATTTGTAACTTGAGAGCTCTTGAGCGTTTTGAGTGTTTTTTTGAAAACTGCAGTAAAACATCTCTAACCGAACACCTCCGTATGCCGAACATCTCTCTATACTGAACACCATTTCTCGGTCCCAAATATATACTTTCAATGTTATCAAACCTCCCTATACCGAACACCTCACTATACTGAACATTTATTTCCGGTCCCAAGGGTGTTCGGTATATGAAGGTTTCACTGTATTGAGTCATCATCATCATTTGATGATGGTCTCAAGGAAAGGTGGCCTTGATCTAATTCTGAAGGTCACAGGACCATTTCAGTCCACGGATCCAAGGTCAGCTGAGCACAGGCCTGTCACCAGCCCTCTTGTTTAAATACTCATACAGTACAGCTACAGTATTTAGCACAGTAGTCTCTCCCTTGAGAGACTACTCCAATAAAAGACTACCTGCCCTTTAAGACAGCATTTTCCAGGTCCCTTGTGCTTTGTCATGTTTCACCTATTGAGTGACCAGCATGCACGGTCTACATGTTAGTCTCCAAAAGGACGTCGTTACATTTATTCATGAGGGTATGTAACATAAATGGGATGCTTTGCTTAAAGCTTTAGGCATTTATTCCTGTTTACCGTGGATTTAAAACAATTGTCACTATAGTAGCAAAAGTAAGTTATGGCAGCACAAGGAACAAAAAAAGTGGCAGGTCCTTTTGAGGTGAATCAGCTAATTAAATACAGCCCCTTGAGAAAATGTGCTCTCCTGGTTAACTTCCTGGGGTGATGTCGACTTGAAACAGAGTTATTTAATTTGTATTCTAGACTCCTGGGTTTGATATATAGGGTCACGGAGCTCTGTGTCACACCATTTGGAAATCAGCTTAGGGACCATTTGCCATGGAAATAAGTGAATAGAGTGCTGGTTGGCAGTGTAGGACTTTGTTGGCTGTGTGTGTTTGGTGTCATAATGGATATAGCATGTCGGGCTTCATAGTAGCGAGATATGAGCTGTGAACCATTGATCAATACTTGCGTATGAACAGTTGTCTGAACTGGCGTAACCAAGGAAGCAAGGTAGTTTTAGTCCCTTGTTGAATTATTCACAATAAAGGTATATTGGCTGGCTGGCTGTGGTGTGTTTGTCCCAGGAGGTCCAAACAGGGGCCACTGTGGATCCTCTGTCATTCCCTGGCATGCTGGTTACTGAAAGCTACCACAACTGGTGTTGACACGATCAAACTTTAAACATGCCTTCATGTTCACACCATCAGTGGGCACTTTTCACATGTGGGGTACATTAAAATGTGATTCTTTCTCAATGATTCAGTTTACTGTTGCTCTATGTTTTTTTTCCCAATTCTTCAAAAGGCACACATGCAGAGGTCAAAGGCGAACGCTGCCATTAAATTCTGTCAAACACTGGAAATCAGCATTAATTTGGATGGATAGTCAGAAATTGAAGTATGTCGAAATCAAGATTCCCGGGATCATTTACTAAAGCTTGATTCATGTGGCCATAATCTCTTTCAACAAGACTGCCAGTAAAAGAATTATTAATTTTCTACAAGGTCACAAAAGTGATGAGGAGATCAATGAAAATGGGTCTTAGGCTTTTGATGTTTTCTACCACAAAAGAGCATATTTTACATGGCAAATCTGAAAACGTAGACAGGGTAAGATAAATTTGTAAAAAGTCCACATACTCATAGGGCTATTTGGTATATTTAAAATCACAAGGCGCCCGTGGAAAACAACATGTCCCCCCCAATTTTGTGCTTGCCACCAGGGCTAGCGCTTTGAAATTTTTACTTGCCTGATTGGAATTTCACTTGTCCCGGACTGGAAGACATGCAGCTTGGTGAGCATTGAAAGGAGACTAATAATTGTAATGTTATACTTTAATGATTTCAATTTGCAAATGGCAACAGTGATACTATATGCATACTAAAGATATTTAATTTTATACATTGTTGAACAATATGAATGTAAAAACAATAACAACAAAAGAAACAAACAAAAGGCAGTTTATAGGGATGAAAACAGAAGAGGTACTGTACATTGCTTTCTTTATACAAAGCCACTAAATTCCTGCAAGTTTTTTTCTGTATGATATTACTTGTGTGTGGTTGCGAAGCTTCAGAATATACACTCACAGAAAATCCTTATTTTACTCTTGTTGGCTGGTACATGTATACATTCATAAGGTAAAAATGCATTTTCTACTTTCTTACTGAGACAGGAAAGAGACTCAGTGTATGCTTGTATGTTGAATACAAATTAAAAATTTTGAGAATGAATACAAATTTTAGTTTTATCACTTCTGGCGTGCATGTTCAAATGAAAATGGCATGCAGGTCAGAATACATATCCAAACATTTCTAATCATCTGATTTGGGGGGAGCGGGTGCTGGGGGGATGGGGTGTGGAAGCTGTATACATACATATAGTTCAGACAGCCCTGAGGCCACTGGCTTGATCATGAAGTCTCATTATAATCATTTACATCATGTTGCAAAGGCTATACTGGAGTACTTGTTCCTTCACAAATGTCAACAGAGTCAGCAACAGACATTCTTAAAATTAAAGTGCTGAGAAATTTCTAAAGGGGGATGGGAGGAGTGAGGTTGTCCCAATATGATGGGACAGGGAACAATGTTGCCTCAATGCAGCGTAAAGAAAATAAGAATGTTCATAAGTAATGCCTGATACTCAGTACACTCTCTTTAACTGTTTCACTGCCAAATGTGACTTAAGTCGAAGTACTTAAAACAAACTCCTCTAAGTTATAACATCGGTGCTAGATTCATGTTTCTTGTAAAAAGACCTTTCATTCAAGTACCAACATGCCTGTAGTTATGTAGAGTATTATTAGGCAAATAGTCCAGGTCAGCAGCTTTTCTTGACATGCTTTGAGTGCATTGCACCCAAAGCGCACCAGTCTTTTGTATATTTCAAGCAGTTCATCCCTTGTACCTTGATGGCGTATCTTATTTTTAACTCCGCTGACTTGTCAGAGTCTTGTAGATTGTTATGGTCAAGTTTTACCAGTGTGATAATAGCATCTAGCTCACTTGAATCATGAGAATGAACCAATATAAACCAAGAAGTATCACCTGACACTGGTCTGCTACTTTTGATTGGTCAATTGATATCGTGAGTCTCCTTGATCAGTGGCGCACTCTGGTGATTCAAGTTTCTTGGGCTTATCTCCATATGCAGTAATACCAATGCCCTGTTTGCTGATGAAAGTGTGATAGTGCATAGTACACACAGTGGTTTAGAAAAGTTAAATACCTTTGCTAAACAAGCAGATTATTTGCATAATTCATGTAGATCTATACAAATACACAAAACAAGTTAGCAGGTGCTGTGTAGATGGAGCCAGTTGTCTGTTGAGATCAAGGAGGCTACACGAACGTGTAGCTTCCTTGTTGAGATAAATGATATATGTATATTTACAAAATCTATATCGGATTAAGTCTTAAAAATCACAAGATATGTATCAGGAATCTTGATTAAATTTTGTGACCCATATCTACTCATATCAGATAATCACAAGTTTTTTATTTAGCCATATCAATTCTTTTAAATCTACTTGAAAACAAAATTCTGTCATTACGGTTGTAAACAAAAATTGTCTCTTGATGGATGTCATCAACTGTATAATGACGGAAAAGTCATTCAAGAATAATTCACTGCACAATAACTGATATGATAGTATTTCTAAACTGTGCTGTTTCAAAAGCATTAGAAAAATGTAACTGTGAACACTTTCCCGTTCAAATTGCCAAAAAGCACTCGGATGTAAATTGTCGTCTGCCAGAATTTTTTTGTTTAAAAGTTTCTCATTACTAGAAAATATTTTTACTTAGGTTTTTATGTAAGACCTTTCATGATTGCCTACCCGAGGTCAGTAACTTTCCTTGGTGTGACTTGGGTGCAGTGTGCCCAACCCCAAGGAAAGCTGTTGACTCAGTCGAACTCTGACCAGGAATGGGTTAACATTAAAACCAAATCATTTTAACACACACAAGACACATTCTCAATCATTATATACAATAACATGAAAGATGCTATCTGGAGCCTTCATATCCATAGTAACTGCAGTATTTTGGTATAAATATTCCATTCGTATAATAAACTTTGGAAAATGAATTATTAAACTCTGTTGGCTTTTACAATGAGCCACAGAGATAATTTTCTGGTTATATATAGGATGGCCCAGTCAATCTCTATATTCAAGTTACACTGAATGTTCCAGTTATAATTTCAGGCTATTGACATTTTTTTGGCAGTAAAAGTATTGTGATTTTTTTGGTCATTGACAATACCTAAATTGCTGCCATAAATAGAATAAACATCATCTCTGTTTATGTTGATATGACAAGGTCTACTCGTACAAATGATTCACGAGATTGCTATCTATTTGTTTATCAACATATATTCACATATGTAGTTATATTTAGAGGTAACTTGTTTTAGACAGTTTCACCACTTAGCCATTCAATGTAATAATATTGTCACAGAATAACTCCAGGGCTTAAATACACGTTAAACCATCTTTTATTCAATTTGCAAGGTAGGAACATTTACCTTTGCTCATAGAGAATTCATGTAAACCAAACAAAATGGGAAAGATATCAATTAATTTATTAAAATATATTTAGTTTTTATAACATTTCAATTCTTTGAGAAAAATATTTTGAAAATGGGTTACAGTAATGTCATTGCTAATTCTTTTAAGTGTCTGAAGTAGCTGTCAATAAATAAATTCATGTCAGGACCCATCATATATATTATGTAAATATTTGTTCTTCAGTGATATACAAGCTTTGTATACCAGGTCATTTGATTTCGACATTGTGTTCTAGGTTGCCTTGTTTGGGAGAAAATGGACAAATAGGTTTCTCTTGGCATTTTTCGGCAAAAATGCCAAGAGATGCCAAGATGAACCAATTTTCTCGGCATTTCTCCACAAAAAATTCTGAGAGTGCCCCTTTTTCGGCATTTTCGGTGTGCTAATGTTGGGAACTGAGTGTATCCTGCACTTTGTTTCCTGTGTGGTTCTCATAGAAAAAAAAAAAAAACAAGAAAAAAAAAAAAAAACAAGAAAAAAAAAAAAAAAAAACCAAAAACAAAAAAACAAAAAAAAAAAAAACAAAAAAGAAAAAGAAAAGAAAGAAAAACATTCTCTATGCCACAATAGGCTTCAATCTGTGACATTGGACTGATATCAAGGCTGAAGGCTGTTGCCATTGGGTAATCCATTCCAGGAATTCTCATCCATCCATAGTTTATTGGTGTTGTCATGTTTTATGTCAGAACCCTGATGTTTTTATTAATTAATTTGAAATTTTAGAAGGAATTGCTATTTAGCAGATGAAGTTAGGTCTCTCTGGATGAAAGAGAAAATTGTTAATGTGCCATACTTTTTTTCT
Organism: Hermodice carunculata; assembly: GCA_964020975.1. NCBI lineage: Eukaryota > Metazoa > Annelida > Polychaeta > Eunicida > Amphinomidae > Hermodice > Hermodice carunculata. Next base: position 85,301,759 of record OZ026617.1, on the reverse strand, counting down.
TAACAGTTATGTGAACATGTTGTGTGTCATAATGATAGCGAAAATTAATTTTTTGTCACACTGAAAAACCCTCTGCAAATACATGTAGACTGCATGTAAAATAACTTGTGGACAGCAGTATACTGACTAATGGACCATTAGTGATATTATTTGGGTACAACTTCCTCTGATTACATGGACATCAATTACTATTATGTAGAACAGTTACTTGTCTGGCATTAGTGTATTAAAAGTTGAATAAAAGGTTACATCATGTGCAGGAAATGTCCTAACCATATCATGTGCAACCATTACATCAATCAATTAGTTTTAGAGAGAAGAAAGAGCTGTTTAATGAATGTTAAAGGTAGACTAGCAGAACAATTAAATGGTATGTACAATCTATGTGACAAAATTGTAGTGCTTTTAATGACATGTGTTTAGAGCTGTGCTCATTGTAGGAATGACACAAACTGAAGCTTATTCCACACAGCTGTGTTCTTGTGTTCAACTAAGGAGACTATGGTCAGCTATGGACAATTTTCAATTTCAAAGATAGTTTTCAAAATGGGTGTCACAAACATTGCACATGTTCTAACCCTGTTGGCTCGTTTGACATGTTTTTTTGTTTGTTTTTTTTTTGAGGGGTGTGTGTGCATAATTCGTGAAACTATATTTCTCTGTCATTTTCTAGCTCTGCTGACCACAGGTGGCAGAGCTTTTGGCATCTCTCATGTCCATCCATCCATACATCAGTCATGTCTGTCCATCCATATTTCCTTCTGTCTGTCCTTCCATCCACTAGAAACTAGCCTTGGTGTTAAATTGATCATTTTGGCATTTCAAGTCTTTCCCAGCGGTACATAGCATTACAGATGCTGGCTAACGATGACCAAAGCTGGGAAACGCTGAAGTCCAATTGATCCTCTTGGGCCTCAGCATTTGCCAGCATTAGCCCATGTTTGCCAGTGTTTGCAGACTTCTAATGCTGGCAAATGCTAACTAATGCTGGCTAATGCTCTACACTACTCTTTACGTACAAACTGACTGTGGAGTACATGCAAAATGTGAATTCAGCTGGGCTGCAATGGAAAGGACTTTAGCAAACCTGTCATATGCTTGCAATGTAATGAAATCTTGACACGAATGTATCTTACACGTTTCCGTTTGTCAAATCACCACTTACCTATAGAAAGGCAGAGATATGAAAATATACCAAGAGCAGAAAGAATATGTAACAAGTGTAACCTTAAAGAGCTTGGTGATGAATTTCATTACATTTTTGATTGTACATATTTTCAAGAAGCACGCAAGTCTCTCATTAAAAAGTACTATTGCGTGCACCCCAACACTATTAAGTTTGCCAAACTATTTGGGTCAAATGAGAGGAAAGCTTTTGCTAAAACTCAGCAAACTAGTCAAACTGATAATGGTGGAGAGTAATGGTGTGCCTTAGATAACCTTAGCTTCCTCTTCTGTATGGAGCACTGATGTGAACACCTAAAAACTATTTTCTATGTGACAGTTCAACTTGATCTTATAATTGTGTATGGCTTTGTTAATTGTTGTATGTCACACTGTATATTTTGACTTGCATGTACTCATGTACCCCAAAGGGGTTTTTGAGAAATAAACAAACTTGAAACTTGAAACAATACAGTGAAACATGTTTTTGAGGGACTGCCCATAGAACAGACTAAAAGTGGTCACATAAGACAGGTGGTCTCACAATGGAGGTGCAAAAAACATGAAAGATAGCAAAAGGTACATGGTAAACATGGTCTGAAGAGTGAAGAAGCAGGTGGTCTTTCATCATTTTGGTCTCACGAAACAGGTTTCAGTGTGCATAATATATGGTTAAACACTATATGTACATGACATGAACTTTTTTCTTTTATTTTTTTCTGAAATGGTCAATGACCTTTGCAATATTTCAAGTCCTATATGTATTTTTCATTAAAAACAAATTAACACCTTTGAGTGGAAATGAATTTTCATTATTATATTTTCAACACACATGCTCCTTTACTTAAAATCTAGACCAAGGCAAACACAACTGCAGGGCTGTCCAACTGGAGCATTGTAGCAAAATTTTGCTACAGTACTCTTCAAAATTGCTACAAATTTTCTCAAAAATAAGTGTTTCTTATGTGAAGAAGTGGAAAAAATGCTACAAATAAATAAAATTTTGCTACAGAGATTTTCAACTGGACAGCACTGAACTGTGTGTTGCCACTGGGACAGCAAGGAGGGTCCTTGGGTACAGTGACAGTCAGGTTGTGTATTTGTTCACACTGAATCGCACCCTACTGTGACCTTAGGGAGTATTAACATCTCTGTGTTAATTAACCCTTTGTTATCAAGTGGTTATTTACTGAAAGCCTGGGTGCAGCTGGCTTGATTAGCCTCATAGTGTCAAAATTACTGTTGACTCTCTGGACAATATTATGATACATGTACAGTGAAACCTGTTTTGAGGGACCATGCACTGTGCGACAGTGTCTCAACATGTGCATGTCAAAGGACATCACTGGCCAGTCAAGTGAGAAAACAGTAGAAACAAAGGTTTCTCTCAACAGTGATCAATGCCTGCAACTCTTGGATGGCTATAAGAAGCCAGGATATGATCTGGAAAAGGCAGACATTGATCCTGTCATAAAAAACAGGAAGCAATTAATGCACCAGGGTACACATCTATGTGCAGGTGAAGGAAATTTTCTTGTTCGAGTGTTCAGAGACACAGAGTTCAGCAAATTCAGAACAGAGACAGATGCAGCAAATGTAATTTCTTTTGGAATGGTGGAAAGAATCCTTACACACACAGTTGATGACATAGCCCCAGCAAAACTAGAACTTCATCCATTGTGACATGCAGAGCAAGACAGACTATTTTAGAAAACTGATGATGTGCTGATCCAGAAAGTAATCCAGGGCCAATTATTTTCTGCTATTGCAAAAAATGGATGAAATTTCACGAAATGAGTACCTCAAATGAAAAAAAAACTGATTTGAAACCGAATTAAGTGGAAACTCAAGTTTATTGAAGTTGTTTATTTATATAGATATATTTCTACATATTTAACCCCTAGCACGCCATTGTCGGGCACCCGTGACATGTATTTGAACATCATTTGCCATTATTGTCGATTCGAGCCGTACACAACGCAAGCCAACCTTCATCAACTTCCCACTTGTCTGCTATGTTTATTTACCTGCAAGCGTATGTATATTATCGTAGACAAACTGTAGTACATGTGGATGGCTATTTTGATTTTGTGGTAAAAAAAAAAAAGTATGTTCTTATCATATGGATAAAAATCCAACAACTGCCTGTTTTTTGTGACATTTTGAATGATACAACCTCAAAATTTACCCCAAAACTTGGTCATGATGTTTTGCATCATCCACCATTGTTTCATACTGCTGGAATCCTGAGATTTTGGTCTTTATTATGTTTTGTGACCATTGAATGGCTTGGTAACAAGCTCACTCATTGGCTAAGAAACAAATATTCCTGGGGTGTCCCTCCTTAAAAGGCACAGAATGGGAATGGAGACATCATTTTACCTCATTATAAATTAGATACACTCATTATCACCAGGCTCCTCATTGGGTGGATGTGATCACATGTCGCTCATTGTCTAATCAAACTCATCCCCCATCCAAGCGCATGTCTCGATCATATCCCCAATGTTGGGGAAGGTGAACAAGTCATATTCATGCAAATATTATTGGACCAAAATGCTAAATTTTCACATCATATTTTCACAGAAAGACTTCAATTGAACAAATGTGGACACAGATAAAGGCAGTAGTGAAAATTCCTTTCGGAAGGCAAGGAAAATACATAGATTAGTCATCACACAGTGAAGAAGCCAAGATTTGCATAAACACATCTTATGATTGCTGTCTCCAATGCAGTTGTTCTTTTTAGAAAAGTGTAGGGGAATACAAAATTGCTCTCCTAGTTTAGAGTAGGAGAGTGATTTAGCTCATCGAAATTATATATGTTTGCCAATCTGGTATAGCGAGCAGCTGAAGGCCTTGAAGGCTTGCTGGGGGGTCCAAAGGCATACCAACCCAAGAACAATTTTTAAAAAAATTATGCAAATGGTGCAATCTGATGCACTTTGGGGGACCTAAATTTGCTTTTAAATCCCTCTTAATCTCAAGCAAGTTAGATGGTTTTCTCTGTATCTGACCACTTACCCCCCCCGAAAATGGGTTTTTCCATGCTTGCCAACTTCGACAGACCACTCTTAGGGCAGGTCCAAAGGTAATGCCATAAGGCAGTCTCTCATAGTGAAGGTGAAATAATCGGGAAAACAGCATAAGGGACCTGGTAAAATCAGTCTCAAAAGACATGTGGTCATGCGCAATCTGACACACTTTTGGGGGACCTAAATTTACTTTTAAAGCCCTCTTAATCTCAAGCAAGTTAGATGGTTTTCTCTGTATCTGACCACCTACCCCCCAAAAATGGGTTTTTCCATGCTTGCCGACTTCGACAGACCACTCTTGGGGCAGGTCCAAAGGTAATGCCATAAGGCAGTCTCTTATAGTGAAGGTGAAATAATCGGGAAAACAGCATAAGGGACCTGGTAAAATCAGTCTCAAAAGACATGTGGTCATGCGCTGGAGTCATCTCACAAAGAAGAGACTGCTTTTTACCACAAATGGGAGGGTGCAAAGGGCTTCTTTTTATTGTGGTTTTGAGGGGAATTGTACACACCAACAGAGGGTGCATTCATCTTGTGTAAATTCCTTGTTACTGTTGGTCCTGTCTGGGCAGAATTGGTTAATAAAGTTCCCTATTCAGTATTGTGTGTGGAAGCCCAGCTTTTGTGATTGGACATCATTTGCTGACTAGCCCGTGGGACCAGCGGCAACAGATCTCTACAGGTTGGACAATAAATCCTGAGATCTGGGACTTCCGATCTGTGTACTTTTTTCAGATCCAAAGTGTATAAAGAGATGATTAATGTTCTTGTGGCAGCAAAGAGATGTACATCTATATGTACAGGTGTCATTACTGTGCCTATAATCTCAGTTGTCCTGACTTGGCTGCTGGTAGCTCGCATGAACACCGATTGTGCAGGTCTAGTATTCACTCTGGTGGAAACGATCAGATACCGTTTCTATGGAAACGACAGGCCAGCATATAGCCATCAATTATATGGCTAGCGACTTGTTCAATTAAAGACTTATTGGATCTTATATCTATGATGGCTGGCCCGGAAACAGCTTCATGCTACTTATGATGTCAGGGTCACTTGACATTGGAGTTAATGCAAAGGAACAAAAGGAATGTAAAGGAACTTGATCTTAGTCACAAGGAAGAAGGCCTCTCATTATGTCATAAATGCTCTTAGACTCTACAGGTGAAAATACAAAAGCTTGGGCAAAGTCTGAGAGAATGTCTTCTCAAATTGTACAACACAAGATAAGGTAGCCGGACTTTTTTGCAAGCTCAGACCTCAATTAACCCTTTCCTACTCAAATCACCCAAAAGCACACAGAAGTAAATTGTTGTCTACCTTAACTCTGTCAGTGCCAATCATGACTTAAGTCGATCTACTTTAGTCAAACTAGTCTGAATTATCATTAGGATCTGAGATTGTTATTCCTCGTAAAAAGACCTTTCATTTAAGTACCAGTGTGCCCATTATAAGTTCCAGAGAGAATATCCCAGGTCAACAGATTTTCTCGGCATGCATTGGGCGCATTGCGCCCAATACAAGCCGAGAAAAGCTGTTAACTCAGTCCAAAATGTAGCACTTAAAGAGTTAACTTTTTACTTCAGTTTTTTTTTGTGTTTAGAAAATATTTTTGGTGAGATTTTCATGTAAGACCATTCAGGATAGCACGCTCTTAAGGTCAACGGCTTTCCTTAGTGTGGATTGCATGCAATGTGTCCAACCGATGGCAAGGAAAGTCAGTGAGTCTTACTCTGACCAGGAATGGATTATTCCCCCCCGCCAAAAAAAAAAAAAAAAAAAATAAATAAGCTGCAAGTAAAATGCCATCCTTTTTGTGATGGAAAAGTTATTTTGAGAAAGGGGGAAAGAAATGTCAATAATTAAAGAAATGTAAAAAAGATGGAACCGAATGTTTACATTTATTTCAGTGTCATTACTAAAAAACAAGTGATTTAAACTTCCAAGACTGATGTGCAACACTATAGGGATAAGCCCAAGTACATTCCTTCATCTGTGTGGATATTCACTTGCAGGTTTATCCACAATCATACATCAACAAGTGTACAATTTTTGATTTCCAGTTTGACAGAGGTAGATATTGGAGTTGAAAGGGTCATAGTTCAGAGTGATGCTGTTTTTGACACTTATCTCTTTAAGTCCCGAACAGATCATGGAGCAGGCTTAATTAATTTGCTAAGTTGATGAGAACATGCCAAAGCTTTTTCAAGGCCATATGATGTGTTAACCCTTTCCCCCTTAAACTGGCCAAAACCGGCTGGTGGTCAAATGTCGTCTGCTTCAGTGTTTTCAACTAATTTCAACAGTAATGAAAAACGATTTTGACTGAGAATTGTAAATGAGCCCTATCAAGATCATATGCCCCAGCTCAACAACTTTCCTTGTCATGAGTTGGGCACTTAGTACCTAACTCATGCCAAGGAAAGTCGTTGACTCAAGTGTCAATTCAAGGGGGAAAGGGTTAATACTAATTCTCGTAAGTGGTACAGAGCCCTAGAGTGGAGGGTGGTAAGAGCAGACTATGAGTGAATAATTCTGTGAGTGGCACAGCTGGGTGAAGGCTGGCAGTCTGTGTTTCTGTTCATTGCAGCAACACCTGATGTAATAGCAAAGGCAGAGCTGGACTAACTTAAGTTTGAATTTGAAGCTGGCCAACCTGAGCACATAGACAAATAGATATATCCAGATACACCCATAAGTTTAAAATTGACGCATCAGAACACATCAAAGGATAGTGCTAAAAAATCAGCAATCACTGACTTACTTCCATAGCGGTCCTATTACATGTTTTATTCACCATTTGACAATACAAGTAAAAATTGATGATATTTTGATATTTCTCAATGGGAAACAAAGACAGAAATATTTCTTTCTCCCTTTCTATCAGTCAGGAATTGTTTGCACTTGCATTCAAAGGTGTATTTAGATACTGAACTTTTGATTTTGTATGGAAGTTGGATCCAAAGTTCAACAGCATTAAGATAAAACGTTGTCCACCATTACTTCCTACTTGAGGAAGAACATATGACAATTGACTCTGCCTTGTATTGTATGTATGCAAGTTTCTGGCCAGTTGTAAATCATGAAATTAGTCAAGAGCTTGAGATCGACAGAATTTGTACGTTGGACTCAAAACCAAAAATCTACTGTACATGAGACATCTAGCCATTTTAGCAGAACAAACTGGTCAGCACCCACAATGGTGCTCTTGGAGGAAGTGCTAGTGTATATATCTGACCATCCAATGCTCAGTGCAGCCTGAAATCTATTTCTGTTGAAACCTTGTTGACTCTAAGCTTTAATTCTCAACATCCTGGTTCATTCACTTGATTTAAGATGTACATGTTGCAATATATGGCTTCACTCACTAGTTTTGTCTTGCTTGGCAAATAGCACACAAACTGCTCATTTTTCAGCTAGAAGAGGGCATGCCAGAAAAATTAGACTGACTGTCAATAGGAGAGAGGTCATAATTATCAATTATCTGCGTTTTCAGCTGAATACACAATCCAATAGATAGAATTTTTCAGGGGATTGCATGTTAAATTAACCTCAAATTTAAGAAAAAGACTACTTTTAAAGCTGCAAGAACAATATTTATGTGAAGTTGTACATAATTTTACCACAAAAAAATTTGCTGCTTCAGCAATGAGGGGTTTTAAAATTATTAAGGTGAAAACTACAATGAAAAGTAATCAGAATACATGACCCTAGCCCTGAATGACTGGAATGCCCTCTACAGGAGAGCAGTAAAGGCTTCTCTTCTTGCCCTCCCCTATTAAGCATCTGTAACCTTTGGCCCCTTTCATTAGGCATGTTGGTGTTTGAATGAAGGGTTTATTTGAAGAATTATATATATATATGTTGTCTATAAATTGAAGAATTTTGGTAAGGCCAAAAAAAATAAATAATGTGTTTGAGGTTACATGCCAAAAGTAAATAGGGTATG
>OZ026617.1:85081114-85288614 GCA_964020975.1 Hermodice carunculata | reverse complement strand
AATATATTACATCTGTACTTTCCTTTGAACTGCCACACACATTCATGCTTTCCTGTTTGGGATCTGTCAGGTATCCTGCTAGTCGTCGAAAATATTTTGAAATGGCAATGAATTATCCAAATTGTCAAGATATTAACCCCTTAACTGCCAAACCCAGGATAGTCCCCCACGCCAAGAGAAGATAGGGAATAAACCACCTTTTTGAAAATTCAGTAATACACTTAAATTTTAACTTCCTTGATGCAAGGAATAATGTTTGTAAACATTTTGTGTATTTTCAAGGCATTATGGGCCTCTCCTAGCCATTGTCTAAAATATTCAGTTTCTATATTTTCTGCATCCTTCTCGCATGGTTTCTCCGACCTTATAACCTCTTCAGTACGGACAACAACAGATCATGTGACCAGTCATGAATAAAATCCGCTTCAGATGATAGCGACCTCTGGTGAACATCACAAAAACTATTGCATTGCATTGATAATGCCACGTTTGGATATATAAGTATTTACCAAACTGGTCTACTAAAGTTATAATATATGTAAATGTACCCATAATGACAAATTTGAACAACTGCAGAACTGCTGTATATGTGTATACAATGTATATATTCCCATTTTGTAGTCCAGTGATCATCAGACACTCAGCTGACAGGTTTGTGTACACATATACGCCACGTAGTTTCATTTTCGGGTCGCTAAAGGCCCTTAACTTGTCAATATAAAACGCCGGAAAAATCGGGCAAAAAAGGCATGTATGACTATAAAAGTGGGCAAGATATTTCTGGCACCCCAGGCTAGTAAGGGGTTAAAATGCTTGCATAAAGTAAAAGTGTCAGCTATTAAAAATGGAAGGAAAGCAGCTCAGTGTAGCAACAAGAAAATTGTCGGGAACAAATGCCATTGAGTTTGCCAATAAGGATCTGGGCCAGGTTAAGAAGCAGCTGTCCATGCTTAATTGGTGGCATTTTCCGTGAAAGACCTGATTGTGTCGGCAAATCATGTTACATGCCTGCTTGCTTGTGCATGCATGACAGTGCTTATAGCATGAGTGCACCATACTGTTGTCCATCTCTTGAAAGACCACCTTATGAGAGACTGCTGGTCTTGAAGACCACATTTTCAGGCACTTTGTGTCATATTATTAACACCTCCATTGAAAGACCACATGTTTTGAAGGACCAAATGCAGTTTTGCTGGGCCCTGTGGGTGATCTTTTGAGACAGGTTTCACTGTACAAGTAATGCCACCCAGCTGGTCAGTAGTATTATCCACATCTCCTGCTTAAGTATGTTATTGTTATTTTGTTCTTTCTTTCAAATCATTTGATTTCATGACAATGGTAGTTTTTTTACATCAAAGTATGTTTTGGCATAGCACCAATTTAATGGATAAACCATATATGTCTGCATCGTGTTTATGTGAGTGTGTCCTCGAAATTGTGTATTGTAGTGTGAACACTGTATCACAATACGTATTGTATCATGAAAAAGTGTATCGTTACATCTCTACTTGTGCCCCATAGAATGAATTACAATGAGTTCCATAATAGTTTTATACCCAACAGTACAATAGTTTGAATATAATTTGCTCACAGAACTGTACAAAATTTCCCTTTTCTTGATATTTCTACCCCTTCAGACAAATTAAACTATAGCCAATTTCCCACATGCTTTATAGTTGATACCCAAGATAATGCTTGACCTGCCAAATACAACTTTAAGGTACTTAATCATTCCATACGTCAGTGTTTGAGAATCGTATACATTATGTCGTTGTGGTATTGAACTTAACATCAAACTCAAGGCTGAAGTTATCACATATATCTAACATTTCTTGCAAGTGACCCGGAGACTCGAGCTTAAAATACAAATATCACCTACATAAGATAATGCTCCAAAATACTTCCGACCTATTCAGCATATCCCATACCATTTTCTTTTAGTCTATTTAAGAGAACATCAACATATACTGTGAACAGTAATGGAGATAGAATTCCACCTTGGCAGACTCTGTTAATGGAATTGAAATTTTGTGACACTGTGTCTTGCAATTTTGTACTGCATTTTTGTCTTGCATAAGACTCTTTTAATAGTTTTGTAATTGAATTGATTTTGTTTTAGTAACAATTTATATAATTTTTTTCCCAAGGTACACAGAGATAGGGCCCAATTGATAACTTTTACCTGCACTGCAAAATAGGGACAACTGATTGTAATTCCTGGGAACTACATTTTGAGATTTCATTAAAACAATATTACATATTTGTAAAACATTTTTCAGATATATTGAGGAATAGTTGGGTGTAGCCATTTTCCCATTTCACTATTGTAAATTTTTTTTTATAATCCGTTATCTCAGTTTGATAGCTGAGTTCATCTCAGCTTGACCGCTGAAGCTTGTCACTGAGGTGTCCAGCTAAGGATGAAACCGGTCTGCAATTTAGGCTTTGTGTTCAGAACGGGCAGGCATTTCACCGTTCCACACACTTGCCCAGTATTCACACTATTGTAAATTGCTTAATTTTTGAGTGTATAACTTTTCATGGGTTTTTGTATTTTTGACATTTCACTGTTTTTGGACATAATTCAAATTCAAATCATGTCAAAATATTATTTCACAGTATTTTTATTTTCACAGTTTTGTGCCATCAGCAAAATAAGTGAAAAAAAAAGAGTGCAGGAAAATTAAAGCAATTTCCAGTGTGTTCACAAAACAGTGAAACCAAAGAGGTGATGTTTTGTGTAACTAGATTCCCAAAGGCCTTGCTGTCATGGAGGTGTATTAGTTTGTAATGTTTAAGAAGCATGGTATGGATGCATCTGTCTCTCAACAAAAGTCACTGTCATTATCTCAATATATTTACATTTACCTTATACAGTTACGCCCGGCTAAAACTTAACAGCCAAACGCTTTTTTCGCGTTTTGCTGGTGTTTGGCTTGTGTTTGGAAACGTTTGAAAACGTTTGGAATGTGTTTGGAAAGTGTTTGGAATGTGTTTGGAAAGCGTTTGGAAAGCATTTGGGAAAAATCTCAAACACTTTTACAAAACGTTCGAACACTTTCACAAAGCTACCGAACACTTCTCCAAACGCGTTCAAACACTTTCCAAACGCGTTGAACAATTACCCGAACGATTTCAAACACTTTCACAAATGCATTCAAACACTATGCATTTCAAACACTTCCATTTAAATGATGAAGAATCTCCAAACGTATTTTCAACAGGTCCAGCAATATATGATGTACCTACATGTAAATGTGCACTTATCCAGCATTATAGGTTGTATATATTTATACAAAACACGATCCAAATACATTTACCCAAGTGTCTAATTCAACTAAAATTAATTTAAGACTTAATTCTTCATTTAATGTTGTTGGGATTTTTAGGTGCTGATAAGCTTTTTAGACACTTGTTAAAAATATTCCTGTCATTAGAATTAGATTACCAAGTGTACATGTACATGTATCACATACGTTTGGCGCAAAGTGTAAAGTGTTTGAAAACGTTCGGCTTTCACCAAACGCGTTCGGCAAAGTGTTTGAAAGCGTTTGGCAAAGTGTTTGTAAAGCGTTTGGAAAGTGTTTGCAAAGTGTTTGCTACGCGTTTGCAAAACGTTTGACTTTCACTGAAAGTGTTTGGGAAACGTTGGTGCATTTGGCGTTTGTTAACTTGAATGCGAGCGTAACTGTAGGTCAGTGGCCAAAGATGCAGCATAGGTGGTTATTTTGTATTATCCCAAAATGTAAGACCATATTGACTGGTTGCATCACCATTATATCTCCTCCCGCACTCTCCACCCCCCCCCCCCAAACTGAAAACAAACAAAAGAATTCAGAATACACACACACAGAGGTAGGGGGATGACTGATTCTCTTAGGCCAAAGATGCAGTAAAACATAAAATCAACATTATCCGAATTTTGATTTAAAGTAATGTATTTAGATATTGATGCTCGACTCTTTTGCTTGCTGATTGAGTTCTCTGTATCATTGTAATTCTGCCAAAGGGAGAGTGGTTTCTCTTTAATTTGGGGCCATTCATCAATGGAGGCCCAGAGCAAGATAGACATCAAACACAGTGGATCAGCCAGTCTGGATGAATGGACAAGAAGCAGCCACTGTGTGCATTGAGATCACATGGCATCACTCTTCATCACTCTTGGGTGGGTGGAGGCAGCCATAATACATCCTTATATTTACAAATGGGAGACTAATTGATATGCCTTACTGCTACCATCAATGTTACATCAAAGGCCACAGCAGTTGTTGAACTTTGACCCTGTCACACAATTTCAGTTTCATTACTATACTGCCAGAAAGTCAGCATGATCATGCCCATGGCTCATGCATCTATAGATGCATGCATTAAGAACATATCCAAGGACAGAAGAATTTGTTTCGTTTCTTGCGTGTTTTTACCAGGAACGCTTTTCCTTTTGGCCCATGTTTGATGGTGATGAGACTGTTATAGTCTTACCATAAGCTTTTCTAACACTGCAAAGAAAATAATGTCCATGGTGAGAGCAAAGATTTGAAGCAAGGTATAACTTCAGTGCGTAATAAAAGTAATTTCCTGTCATAATTTATTTGTGGGTTCACGATGATGGTTCTTTTGTCAACTGTAAATTGACCAGCATCACTGGATCAAATTGGATTGCCACGGCCGTAATTGGATGATGTAAAGCCATTGAAGAGATGACAGTCAGTACAAGGCCAATGAGCTTCTTGGAATCTGGTCACCTGAGGGAGTTTTACAGTTTTGAGTCTACAGACTCAAACTTACCTGAAATTGCAGCCTTGCTTTCCGTTACATACACCACAGCAAAGCCTAAAGCAAGTTTTTATTGTCTAAACATCATGGGCAGTTTTGCTTGTAAAACAGTGAGTATCATATTTAGTTTGAAAGTTACCATGGTAGCATAGATGGTTGCCATGGCAACCACTTTTTTTTTTTTACAAAAATGCATTATTTATGTCAGAAATATATGTTTTCCAATTAAAGTCCTTTACTAGTGGTATTATTCCATTTCTCAAACATGTATGTAATCATTTTTTTTCCAACTTCAAGCAATATAAGTCATCTTTCACATTTTTAATAAGTTTAATTTTATTTCCTGTGGTTGCTATGGCAACCAGAGTGCAACTCCATATATGCATAGACCTCCACCAGAGAGTAGGTTGACAGGGGTCTGCTTGCATATGTTGACCTCAATGTTAAAGTGTCCCTTTAAGATTTAATTGTGTTGCACAGTTATAGCCATTCAAGCGGTGCACTACCTCTCGCAAATTCATTCAATTTTGATTTGAGGCCCGCCTGACTGGTTCAGATTCTGCAACACTTGTACCTCAAACGATCACTTTAAAGCTATAATCAGTATTATATATATATATATATATATATATATATATATATATATATATATATATATATATATATATATATATAGTGAAAACTCATTATAATGACATCATCTGTTCCCTTAGAAATGTGTCATATAACTGAATATGTCAGATATCTGAGTGTCGTTATAATGAGGTGTCACATACTGCACACATATATATATACATGTATATATATATATATATATATATATATATATATATATATATATATATATATATATATATATATATATATATACACACACATACATACATACATACATACATACATACATACATATATATGTATATATATATGCTTGCTCACTCCTTGGCCTTTAAATTGACTGAGGCTTCTGTTCAATTTTCTTTACGTGAAGTAAAATGTTCCTGCCTTGTTGGTGGGCAGCGTTTTGTTATTTCCAAAATGTCCACTAACCTACATGTATATTGCTTATTTTGGTATCTGACCCTTAGTGTGACTTAAATTATGCACCAGCACAAAGCCCATATCAGCAACGTTTTATACATTCACACTGGGTGTACACAGGGAACCAAAACATGATGAAAAAACAAACTTGTGCTGATGTTTTTAGTGGGACAGTGATGAAAAAATAAGGCAGGAATGAGAAATTTTGGTTGAGGCTGAAATGAAATGGAGGGAAAACAGTCCTGGTTTGAACTGCTGTAAACACTATTGAGGAATAAGATTTTAATAATAGCCAGAATTGATGAAGAACAGGTATTACATCAAGTTGGTGTTTGGAAAGAGGATTGAAAATGTGGGATTAACTCTTTCCCTCTTGAATTAAGATTGAGTCAACAGCTTTCCTTGGCTTAATTGCCCAACCGATGCCAAGGAAAGCTGTTGAACTGGGACATGTTATCCTGATAGGTCTCATCTACAATTGTCAGTCAAATTGTTTTTGATTACTGTTGAAATTAGTTGAAAATACTACAGCAGACAACATTTGACCACCAGCTGTGTAAGAAATGTGCAGTGTGCGGGTTTTGGTAAATCCTGTAATCATTATTGTCATTAATGCCTGATAACACATTTAATGAGTGAAACTTTATTTGTCATATTCCTATGAGAAATCTGTAAGTTTAATTCCTATGAGAAATCTGTAAGTTTAATTGATAGCATTGACTTATTTGGGAATAAGCAACAAGACAGGACAGAATCAATGGCACCTGTGATGCTGGTATCTGGGTAATAAATCTGTACATATTATGTAAGCAACTATTTGCTTCAATAAAAGCTATTAATTTTGAGAAAAGTGTGTCTGTCAGGTAGGTTACTCTGATAACTCCCATCTGTTGATAGTAAATCTCCCCAACATGCCCAGTTTATACGTATATACATGTAGTTTGACAATTAGTAGAATTACTATATTAAGAAATTCTGTGCAAACAAATTTATTGTAGGTGCTGAGATTATAAGAGAAAATATGTGCCTTAATGTCTGATGCAGACCAGCGGGACAGTTGTTGTGATGATGGTAATTGTGAGGCCAGGTATATTATACAGCAGATTGTCCAGCATGCACCTGTCGGCAGAACGCTTGCACAGCATGGCATGCAAGGGAGTGTGCTTTGTGGGCAGGGGCCCAGAATCAATAGGCTAGACTTGCTGAATGAGCACATCAAAGTGAAGGCCCGATGTAACCCAGTCTCATCATGTTGCCTGTCAGTCGCTGCCTTGCCAACAACACAGGTGAATGGTCGGTCCGACACTGTCCTGCCCAGCACACTGCACTTGTCCTCATGTATCATGCTGGTTGGGTCTGTTTGCATGCCAAATTCAAATGTTTTACAGTGTAATACACATGGCTTGTGCACACAGCTGCATTGTTTCAGGGATAATTAACCCTTTCCCCCTTAAAATAAAACTAACTGGTATGTCAACAGCTTTCATTGGTATGGGAAATGTTATCCTGATGTGTCTTATCTATTGTTGTCATCAGTCACATTGTTTTCTCCCATAGTTACCCATGTGGAAACACAATCATTTCCAACATGTGTGGAACGATTTTACAACCCAAATGAAATAAAAGAGAATCCCTTTGGTTGTTGTTTTATTTGTAAGCCAGTCAGATACATAAGATAGAAAATGGCAGCAAAATGGAGTCAAAACGGCTGCTGCAAATATGCTAAACCAAATAGGTTTTTGACAAAAACATCAGATTTAATGCTCTATGGGAGAAAAAAAAATCCACATGGCCATATGTCAAGGGGAGTGGATTTTGACAGCATTCATTTCAAATCATTCAGTGCTTTCCAAAGGCTTGCAGTGAATGGTTTTAAAACTCATGTTGTCTACATCCATTCCCCATGACACTGCCATGTGGAATTCTTTATTTTTGTTACTGCCGAATTAGTCAAAAACATTGAAGCAGATGACATTTGGTCAGCAGCCAATTTTGGCTAGTGCCAGAGACAAACAATTAAGCCAAACATGTAGCTGCCTCATGAGGGACATCTTTTGTGTGTTTCTTTTTTCCTGTTAATTTATAAAATTATTTGTTCGAAAATTGTGGAAGGGATTTTAGAGTAACCACAGCCAAGGCCTAAAATTGTTTGAATGATACACTTCCCTGACAATGTGATGGATATTTCAGTGCAGATCTGATGATGTACAGGGCTGAAAGTTGTGATTATTTAGTCCCATTTGCACCAAAAATTACGTTTATAATTCAATGCAGCAACTTTGACTAATTCAAATACAAAGTATAACCAAGAAAAAAAGGGGGAAAATCCTTTCCATTCTCTTTGTGTAAATTCTAATTTTGCAATTTTCTCCTTTCACAATTAGTACCGAGTAGCCATGTGGTGCCCTGTATCTTTTGTTCCAGCTTTCAATATTTATTTTGTAGACATTATGTTGGCAGCCATGATTAATGCATCAATTTTTGTTATGCAGCTATCTGATGATGATGATGATGATGATGATGATGATGATGATGATGATGATGATGATGATGATGATGATGATGATGATGATGATGATGATGATGATGATGATGATGATGATGATGATGATGATGATGATGATGATGATGATGATGATGATTAAGCTTGGCTGGAAGTGGGCTTAAACTTAATTCAAAACGGATGCAAATATATGACTGGATTGTGGTAGTGGCTGAAACTGATGTGAAATTGGCATGCAAATACGGTAGTAAGGAGCCTGATTTAGCAGAGAAATGACCGTTTGTCACTGGAAGGGAATTCAAGAAAAAGGAAACTTTGACAAAACATAATGACAGCTGGAAATACAGGAATGCATGCACGTAATGCAGGTTCTGCCAAGAAACAGCCAGCCCAGATGCCTGTGTAGCTTGCACTTTTGCCACTGTTAACAAAAAGCCCAGAGCTAGAGATCCCCAGATGGACTGATGTCTTGCTACATTGTACAATGTGACTCACTGTTGTCTTGTATTCTTTGAGACCTGACTGCAATGGGTGCCAGGTGAAAGACTATCATGGCATTTAGCAAAAGACTCTGTGAATTCCATGACACATTTAACTCGATTCCATACCAGTCCCTGATTTTTCCGTATATTTACCTAGATCTAAGACAACAATAGCATATTTAAATTCTTCATGAAAAGAGCTTTTGTTCAAGTACCAACACACCTATAGTCTTAAGTCAGTGGTTCTGGCACTGCCTGGCAAGTCATGCTGCAGCATGACTTGCCAGGCAGTGCCAGAACCACTCACCAAGGCGTGTGACCATAGTATGGAATAAGTTCAGACACTGTTGAAATTGTTGCCAGTTCTTATTGTGATACTTAACTAAAGTTAGATGATTTATGGAAACCTGAACTGAATTGAGTTAGAAATGGTACCAGTCAAAGGTTAAGTGAATGAGTCAACAGCTGAACTGAGATAACACAGAGCATGAAACAAACTGATAATAAGGTATATTAGTAAATCAGCAAATTACAACACATGCCACACTTAATTGGCATACTGTGCCAAGAGTATTCACCTGTAGTAAAATTCTTTCCCTTGGACCTTTCCACAAGTAAAAATTCCCCAAATTTACAAGGAAACCATT
This sequence comes from Hermodice carunculata, assembly GCA_964020975.1. NCBI lineage: Eukaryota > Metazoa > Annelida > Polychaeta > Eunicida > Amphinomidae > Hermodice > Hermodice carunculata. The sequence continues at coordinate 85,279,168 of OZ026617.1, read as the reverse complement.
AGAATTGGAAGAAAAAAAAACATCTGATGCAGGGACTCTTTTTAGAAGAATTATAGGCTCAGAATTGCTCAGAATGTTTTATCTTCATTTGGCCCAAAATTTTTTGATGTAGATGCCCATTTACCCAACATTTGCTCATTCGTGAAACAACAGTTCTGATTCATAGTAGGTTCCAAATTTGGCTCTAGTGTTGTTATCTAAAGGCTTAAAGAAGATACAAGAATTTCGGTTTAACTTCTGTGATCTGATAGAAGCATCTTCTTGAGTGAACAGGTTTGGGATTTTATCTAATTAAAAGATCTTTTTGGAACTGTTGAATGTCACAGATAATCATTTACCTGTCTTTCCATCTGTTATCTTTTATTGCAAGGTAATTTAAGTTGGCTGTATTGTTTCCATCTATCTGTTGCCAGATTTTTGTGTACATAACTCACACTATGCTTTTCACTGCCTTTTCAGCTTTCTTTCAAAGTTGGCATAGTAACTGTGATGTGCACATGTGCATCAAAGCAGGAATTTCAGATAGAACTAGATTTCTCTGATTTTGAGGTGATCCTGTTGGCTGCAGTCCATCTTTAGACACAATGTTGTCAGTGCTACTGTGCCTTCATTTATAGACCACCTGCTTTATGTGGCCACTTTTTCAGGCCTGCCCAAGCAATGGTCACTCGATGCAGGGACAAATGTTTATCCGAAAAGGGGTTGTCCATTCTGCTTGTGACAGCAGTGCTAGTTTGATTTACATGTCTTTTTAACTAATCATGATGTATAATGAGATTTATATGAGATACAGTCTATCCCGAAGTATGATAAAATTTTGGGGACTTCTAGACATGTGATCTGTCACAGGAGGTATAAATAACGTGAAAAGTATTAAGCACAGTACATGTACAGTAAAACCTCTCAAACCAAATGCCTCCGTATACCAAACACCTCTCTATAATGAACACCATTTCTCGGTCCCAAATATATACTTGCAAATTGTAAGCAAACCTCCCTATACTGAACACCTCACTATACCGAACATTTTTTTCAGTCCCAAGGGTGTTCGGTATAGGGAGGTATCTTGAAAAGGTGACCTTCCAAGGCAAGTTGGCTCTCATCGGAATGGTTTCCAATAAGAAGGACCACTGTATTAAGAAAGTACATGTCTGATCCACCTTTTCTGACTAGACATGTACATGTATTGGCACTTAGAGCTAATTTTGAGCTCATAACTAAAGACAGTTCATTATTAATTTTTCCATTGGCTACTTGAGGTTGCTGTATCTATTCTGGGAGATCAGGTGGCAAAGCGAATGATATTATTGGCCTCCAGGGTTTTTCATCGTGGAGAATTACATAACAGTGTCTTTGTTTTGCCCACAGTACTATATGGTAGCTACATGTATCGACTAGCTGGTGTCAATACCATAACGGTAATGACCAGCAAAACAAAAAGGATATGTGAAAGTGATAGGTTGTGTCCTTGTACATGTGGTAACCCTAATAAGTTGTTCTCGCCAGAACTACATGATCCTGCCATATCTGATGTAAGCCATCTATGCTTGATTAGGGTCTCATATGAACCCACAGGTTGAAGTGGCATAGGATTGCTCATATTAAATGTCTCTGTGCCAAGCAGTGGTTCAGGTATAAAGGCAACTGCAATAAGAATTCTGCTGACAACCGATTAAGTATTTCTGCCCTTTCCTTAATAAATTCAGTGACATACTTCTATGTATACACAAATATACGCTTTCACATCCGTTTGTCTGTCCATTCATCCCACATCCAGCAAAAACTTGTTCTGGGCATACCTCCAAAACTATCTGACCTACAGACATGAAACTTTATAGGATGATTAATCAGTTTATGAAGATGTGCACATACAATTTTGTTCGTCTGTGTGTCTGTGTATATAACCATTGTCTGCCCCGTGTCCAACTAGTGTTATGTAAATCTCCAAAGCTATTTGACCTACATTTATGAAACTACAGGATTATTAATGAATATATGAAGTTGTGCACTTGGGGATTTGTTTGTATGTGTCTTGGTCTGTGTGTGGATACAACACCCTTGATTTAGTGGAAATGACTATAGTCTGCCCCTCATCCAGTTCTCTAAGTTTATAATACAGTAGTCCCTTCTTTGAAAGACTGCTCCTTTGGGAGACCACCTCCTTTGAGAGACCACAATTGTCAGGTCTCTGTAGTACTTTTCATGTTATTTATACCTCCTTTGAGGGACCACCTGCTTTATGTGACCGCCTTTTGGGTGGCACTAAGGGTGGTCTCTCAAAGGAGGGACTACTGTAGTGACACACTGCATTACAGTAAAAGAAGTGAGAAACAGCATCACCAGGTGAAGTCAACAAAGGTTTATATTGGCCTTACTACGATGCACAGAGACCCAGTCGAAGTTTGTTAAACTTACTGCAGTCTCATGTACATTATATGATATTTTACTCTTGTTCATTTCAGCTGTTTTATGACATCCATTACAGTTTCCAAGAGACCAAATAAAAATGACAGGTAGGGGCATTGCCGTCACATGGATAATATTGTAGGTTTTAGTTATATCTTAAAAATTGTTGTATGAATCACATAATGCTTTAATTCTTCTGTCTTAATGGGTGGAAGTGAGAGTTTTTTTTTGTTTTTTTTTTTGTTTCTGATATAACACGGTGGGTATCATGGCTCCCACTGAAATAGTTTTCCCATTACTTTTATGTTAAAAGTCCTTCTGTTATAAGGCGGTCTTGCTATAACACGGTATACCCTGTGGACCCCAACACCAGTGTTATAAAGAGGGTGGACTGTATCAAGTGTGGATAAGTTGTTGCATGGAATGATTGGCATTGTGTTCAAATCAAGAAGAAAAATAAATTCAAAGATAATATCATATTGAAAGCCTGTTGTTGTTTCCACTTGTACAGGCATGACTCAGCTAAATATTTTACATTGAATATATATCTTTGCAATTTATAATTGATGTAGAAATATGGAACATGAGAATAGTTGGAGGTAGGAATTTGATACTGCATATGGGCATGCACAGTAGTAATGATCGAGCATATGGGTATGTTGGGCCTGTATTTTTCCGTTTCAAAAAACTAGAAATTCCGTTTCACCGTCCAAAAATTTCCAAATTCCATTTCAGTGGTTCTCTTTGTATGTAAAATACATTGAGGCAAAACAGCAAATTCTGTTTCAGAGGTGACAAATATTCATTATTCTGTTTCGTTTCGGTTAAAAACGGAAAAATACAGGCCCTAGGTATGGTCCTGTAGCAATGAGCATGTGGGTATACATGTAGTTGGTAAAGAGCATATGGCTGTGGTCAGTAATGAGCATCCGGGTATTGTTAGCAAAGAGCATACAGGTATGTTCAGTAACGAGCATACAGGTATGGCCAGTAGTAATGAGCATATGGGTGTGATCATTAGTAATTAGCATATGGGTATGGTCAGTAATAACAATACGAGAGCCAAAACACCAAGAAAGGGCCACTCTTTTTACTGAGAAATGCCGAGGAAATTTGGACAAAAATCCCTTTCTTGGCATCTCTTGGCAATTTTGCCGAGAAACACTGAGGTCTACTGCAATGCTACACTTCTGTTGGCATTTCTCGGCAAAAAATGCAGAGCAATGCCGAGGTACCTTTCTCCCGGATTCTTTCTTCTTTATTAGAGAGCTGTCGTGGCGTGATGGCTACATGTCCGCTTCATGTGCGGGGGGGTCTCGGGTTCAATCCCGGCCCAATCCAAGAGACTTGTCTCTGGCGCTTAATTATACCAGTGGTCCATGACTGGTTTATCAAAAGCCTTGGTATGTGTTGACCTGTCTATGGGAAATTTATATAAAAGACCCCTTGCTGTTTATCGAGCAGAGTAGCTGCATTAGTGGCGGCAGCAGGTTTCTGTCTGTAGAGAGGACTCCACTGGAAATAAGTCAAATCGACTTCCGTGCGTTATCCCTGCACCCTAGGTGCTAAATGACATATATATATATATATATATATATATATATATATATATATATATATATATACATATATATATCTATATATACATACATATATATATATACATACATATATATATATACATACATATGTATACATATATATATATACATATATATATATATGTATATATATATATATATATATATATATATATATATACATCGGCGTTTCTTGGCAACAATGACAAGAAATGCCGAGGTACCTTTCACCCTACTCCTTAGCTCAATGTTTCTTGGCATTTTCATCGAGAAATGCCAAGGTAATGTCTAGAGTGAAAAGCATCTCGGCGTTCCTCATCATTTTTGCCGAGAAATGCCTAGGTATGGATTGCAGACTTGAATCCCTTGGCCTTTTGCAACATTAGAGGAAGAAGATATACATGCACTGGTAGGTATTTTTTTAGGGTAATGCAAAACAAGACAGACACTGACAGTGACCCGTTCTAGGTGTTTTGGCTCTCCTGGTGTGATGAGCACACAAGTACATGTATGGTCAGTAGTAATGAGCATATGGATGAGGTCAGTAGTAATGACTGTGCGGACAGAATACTGTATGTCATTAGCTACCTTAATTGTTCGTGAGCTTTGTCACTTATTATTACTTCCCTGAAAAAGAAATAATTTTGTTAGTGTTGCTGCAATGCATCAGCAGCACAGTAACGTAACTTCCCAAACAGGAGACCATAGCTACACGCCAAAACATTTCCAAACTTTGGCAGTGACATAATGGCACGGGTGCCACAATGTGGCTGCATCCTGTGTTGCACAGAAAATGCTGATACAAAGTAGTGGCTAGCTGCAACATATAAAAGATGCTGCTGTGAGCTGCAATGCATAACAAGATGAAGCTATAAGGTAGTGCCTATCTGCAATGCATAGAAGGATATGATGCTGGTATAATAAGGTAATGGTTAGCTAGCTGCAATGCATAACTAGATGCAGCTATAAGGTATTGGCTTGCTGCAATACAGAACAAGATGCTGGTATCAGGTAGTGGCTGTCTGCAATGCCTAACAGGATGCTGGTGTAAGATAGTGGCTAGCTACAATGCATAACAAGATGCTGCCAGAAGGTTGTGGCTGAATATGCAGCTGTGAAGTACTGACCAGCTGCAATGCATAGCAAGATGCTGCCATAATAAGCATGATAAAGTAGTGGCTGGCTGCAGTGAAGATGCTGGTACATGTATAAGGTAGTGGCTAGCTGCAATGCATATATCAAGATGCAGCCATAAAGTAGTGGTTGGCTTCAGTGAAGATGCTGGTATATACGTGTATAAGGTACTGGCTAGCTGCAATGCATAGCAAGATGCAGCCATAAAGTAGTGGTTGGCTTCAGTGAAGATGCTGGTATATACGTGTATAAGGTACTGGCTAGCTGCAATGTATAGTAAGATGCTGCCATAAAGTAGTGGTTGGCTTCAGTGAAGATGCTGGTATATATACATGTATAAGGCAGTGGCTAGCTGCAATGTATAGTGAGATGCTGCTCTAAGGAAGTAGCTGGCTGCAATGTAAGAAGATGCTGCTATATGGTAGTGGCTAGCTGCAATGCAGATAGTAACATGCTGCTCTGAGGAGGTGGCTGGCTGCGATGTATATAAGATGCTGCTATATAGTAGTGGCTAGCTGCAATGCAGATAGTAACATGCTGCTCTGAGGAAGTGGATAGCTGCGATGTCTATAAGATGCCGCTATATGGTAGTGGCTAGCTGCAATGCATAACAAGATACTGGTATAAGGTTATCACTGATGTAGTTGGCCGTCTATGAAGCTCTTGCTTGCCATGCTTATGAAGGGAAAGTGTTGAGCATACTGCTTATTCTATGTGCTCAGGAAAAATGAGATACCTTTAACTGCCTGAATGTGTGAAGCCACAAAAGTGGCCACATTTCCATACTAATTTTGTCTGCCACAGTGAAAAGGTTAAAGCAGGATTTCAATTTCTGTGCATGCAGTGCAAGATGGTGCTGTTTTTTGGGCACTGGGTACTAAATGTTACCTCCTTGGTTTTGGGATGATGGCATTTTGTTGTGTTCTCCAGGGAGTTGTTGTAGTCACACATCTGAGTTGCAGCAGCTGAAGCCATACAGCAACAATAAATTTCCTTTTCTTGTGGGCATGTAATCAGTGTTATTGGATTTCTAGAAATTCAAATAGGTCAAGGTGTTACTCTGCCATAAGATACATAATTGGAATACATGTAGAAATAAATTGCAATCTTAGACATAGGATTTAAGATGGAAGATACGTAGGCTCTGGCACTGTACATGAGTAAGGATTGAAATTACATACGTGGTAACAGTATAGTGACTGCCAGTGCTGGAGGGTGTAAATACCCCAGTGAACCACTGACCTGTCGGGGAACCTTCTGTTTTGAAGTGCCACTGAGACGAGTTGTTCGTGATGCTGTGCAGGCTTCAAAAATTGTGGGATCCAGAACCATAAATTGCATTACGGTTTTTAGGAATCTGCCTGAACTGAAATAAAAGAAAGCAAGCTTACCTAAGATGCCGGGGGCAGCCCCCTTCTAATGAGCCCAGCTTAATTGCTTCAAATATCACGTTAGTATTATGTCAGTGGTTCATCAGAGATATTTACTGAATGTCTCACCCAGGTCCAACCCTTTAGAAGGTACACCCAAATGATATGTTCATGATTAAACATCTTCAGGCCCCAATTGGGTACAGTATTATCTCAGCAACATTACTTTAGGACTTCAGATGCAAATATATATATATATATATATAATTTCTCCTGTAGCATGTTTTGGATAATCAATGTACTGACAAACTAAGCATGCTCACAATGTTGTCAACATCATGTGTGTACATACTACACATGTAAAGGGGATGAAGGTCAATTTTAATGTACACTTGTACATTACAAAATTTACATGCAGTAAAACTTATACATAGCTGAACACCTCTTTTAGCTGACCACCTTTTTTCAGTTCTAATTTTTCTTCTGATTACTGTATAAACTTCGCTAAACCAAACACTTTTCTGTGGTCCAGAGGGCAGTAGCTGAAAGGGAGATTTCACTGTACCTGCTGCATATGGCTTTGTTAGGGCCTGTATTTTTCCGTTTCAAAAAACTAGAAATTCCGTTTCACCAGCCAGAAATTTCCAAATTCCGTTTCAGTAGTTCTCTTTGTATGTAAAACACATTAAGGCAAAACAGCAAATTCCGTTTCAGAGGTGACAAAAATTCATTATTCCGTTCCGTTTCCGTTAAAAACGGAAAAATACAGGCCCTACTTTGTTTTCATACATTATCCCATATCAGTCTGCTTTAAAATACTATATATGATTTTGCCTGCATTTATTCGAATGTCGGTCTCACTATGCATTGTAACTTAAGATATAAGGAAACTTTGAGATATTCAACAGTGCCTCCCTATTGCCAGCAAAAGTGGTCCTATACTACATGTGGTCTCGTAGTACAGGTAAATTTAACAAGTAAATTCAATTAAGCTTCAATCAGCATGATACATCATAGTGACAGTGTAAAAAATTAAAATAGCGACATGACTTAAACTGCTGATCTGGTAGACATGGTAGAGTTGAACAAGCGAAGGCATGTGTACAGGTCAATTTCCTGGAGGTGATAACATTAGACAGATTAGCACAGTCTATTACAGTGTGAAATAATGATAACAAAAGATTTAAAACAGCTCTATACAAGAGCAGAATGGGCACAGATACTTTGTAGTTTTATAAACAGTAAATTGACCACACATATGTGAAACAGGGCACTTTCCAGACCTGTTTCATGAAACAAAAATGAAACCATAATTATGTGAAACTATCCTCCACAGTGTCAACAAGAACACATACTCCACCATGTACATGTGTTTGTGGAGTCAAACTTTTCAGACAGCAGTTTCTTGTAATATGAATCTAGTCTACATGGTCTATGCTTTAAGATATTGACTGAAGGAAAATCACCGATTTTGGAAGATAAGAGATTCCAAGTGTATATTACACAATTTACAAATGATTGAGGGAAGGTTTTGGAGTTGCAAGGAGTAACTTTTAATTGGAGACTGATTGCCAGAGTTACATAAATTCTTGAGTTGGATTGTATAGGAAACAAATCAAGCATGGCGGGGGCTGCTTACCCCAAAGCTCTTTAATTTATGCAGCATAGGTGTTGAGACGCAGAGTCGAAGGCCTTGGAAAAAGCGAGGTAACACATCAACTAGTGTCCTTTCCTCTGGGTTATACCAATCCTGCGGACAAAGTCCGCCATTCGAGTTACACAAGACCAGTCTTTTGAGAAGCTTTGCTGGAAGTGATGGAAAGAGTTCATGTGTGTAAGAATCATGTGATTAAATTATGACACACCTCTACGTCACCAAAAATACACAGCAATGATGTGGGTCTCTAATTTTCCACACCTCCACTGTTGCCTTTGTGTGGACAGGTATAATCACATTTGCATCCTAGCATTGTTATGGGATTTTCCCCTTATTCATATTAACTTTGGCAGAGACATTTTAAGATGGGCTAGAGAATGATCAAAACAATGTATGATTTTCAATTTTCAATTCATTTCTGAAGATATCAATGTATTCAGCATACTGAAGCACAACCAAGTTCTTAACCCTTTGAGTGCCAGTCACGGCTTAAGCTGTGCTGATGAAGCTGGATTACTGTAATGATTCCAGATTCATATTCCTCATTAAAAGACCTTTCATTCAAGTACCAGCATGCCTATGTTCCCAGTGAAAAATTTGGTCCAGGTCAACAGCTTTCCTTGGGGCACTTTCCACGCGGAAAGTGCCCCAAGGAAAGCTGTTGACTCAGTCTCTAAATTGGCTCTGTAAGAGTTAATATCATTTGTGAGCTTATGATTTTTATAAAGGTGTTGAAAGTTTGAATTTATATAATGTTTCTTTGTTTAACAAGTGGACAATTTCACTGTCTATCCAAGATGGAATGGTGCTATTATGCACTTTCATTTTTTTGTATGAATTTGTCAGCTGAAGTTATTAGAAGGTAGCACCAGTTTTAGCCAATTAAGATCCATATCATTTTCAAGGAACAGAGTTTTGAATGGAACAAACAATAATATTCATTCAAGCCATGCCAATCAATCTTTTTGAAGTTGTAAAATTAATGCGTGACCTATTCTTTCCTGGTGGGCTTTGTATGAATGAAAAAAATCTACTTCCAGATGGTCAGATTCTATGAGACTATGACATGTTGAAATGTCACTGACAGATAATAGGAAGTTTGAGAAGACTAGATCAATGATGTTACCCGACAAATGGAAAACAATATAATTGTGTTGGTGGTGCAAAAAATATAGTATAACATTGTAAAATTCATTTTTACCTGTGGCACATAAAGTGCTGGAGGGTATTGCCTTGGCCTGCATCGCCTGTCCGTCTGTTGATCTTGCCAAAGTTACCATAATATCTCAAAAAAAAAAAAAAAAAAAAATTCACTGTAGCTTTACCAAATTTTTATCAGAGATGCACCTTACAATGGACCAGGTCTCCAGAGAAAACCAGTTTCCTCTGATTACTTTTAAAATTTTCATGAAACTTTTAATGTTGTTAATTGAAGGCCGTTTGAGAGGCGTCAACCCTGATGATGTTACAGCGATATCTGAAAAAATATACTCCGTAGCTTTACCAATTTTTTATCAGAGATGCACCGTATAATGGAATAGGTTCCTATGGAAAACCAGTTTCTTTTGATTATTTTGTAACGTTTTATGAAACTTGTACTGCATTTACTTGAAGACTGTGTGAGTGGCGTCAACCCTGACAACTTCACTGTGATATGTAAAAAAATATTGATCACAGCTTTACCAACTTTTGGTCAGAGATGCATCTTATGATGGACCAGGTTTCCCTTGAAAACCAGATTCCTCGTTGTAATTGAAAATTTTTCTTTGAATTTTTCAAGTATTTATTTCAAGGCCAACTGAGTGGCACACAAGGGGACGATGTTATCATAATATCTCAACAAGGATGCATTGCAGCTTCAGCAAATTTTTATCAGAGATGCATATTATGATGGACCATGTTTCTGTTGAAAACCAGCTTCCTCTTTAACATTATTTTTTAACTTATGAAACTTTTGGAGTATTCACTTGAAGACTCTGAGTGGCACACAAGTGGACAATCTTGTTACCATAATATCTTAAGAAGGATTCATCACAGCTTCATCAAATTATGGCACCTGCGAAGTCTCAAAATTTTTTATTTAATTATAGAATTGAGGAAAAAAAATTGTGGTCGCCGAGTGTAATCCATTCTCTGAGGGCTATTTTTTTGGTGGTTATACATGAACTTGAGTCTTACCATCTGATTGACAGAAAATTAAAATCCCCCCCACACATATAGACATATATACCATGACAATTCGGATACAGTATTGAGGTTTTGAGATTGACTGTAAAACAAAACTGAAGTCTCCATATAACTTTGGAGGGCAATAACACAACAAAATAAAAATCCATGTCATGTCATTGTACAGATGGTGTGGACTTCTCTATAGCAAGTTATGTCCCGCTTCGTTTGCAATAGGGGTGATCTGGGTTGGTTAAATTTCTTGACACACACCCTTTTGTTCCCATGATGCATGTTTGTGACACCTAGCAACCCATGCCATTTGATCCCTCTGGTGGGTCAGCAAAGCTCATTACATTACAGTGAACCAGAAAGTTTCACCTTGCATATGAGAATGATGCTTTGAAGTATCATCATCTAATCTACCTGAAGTGCATATTGTTATCTCTCAAATACACCCAGGTGTGATAAAATGAAAGTTTAATGCTTATTTGACAACATATAGAGAGGTTGAATTTATATGTGCTAATTCCCCATGTTAATCTATGGCGAAAAAGTTAGGGTCCTGGAAAGAGACCCCAAGATATGGGCGGTCAACCATGAACAAAATGGGCATCACCACCTTCAGGTGAATTTAGAACTAACCCAGATCACCCCTATTGAGTCTGTATTTATGAAAAATCTTGTTGCTAGAAGAGAGATTTCGTTGCTAATATCAGATCAAAGCCATGTTTCAGTTACTGTCATGACATGGGGTTCACCTGAGTGCATCAATGTTTGAAATTGAACCAATTTGTTTCTGTCTTGAGAAACACTCTTTAAATTTCTTGCACTTGACAATGAGCAAGATGGACAGTTTTTGGCAGTAAAATATGACAGTTTTGTTCGACAGAGTCAGCAGGTGGTGAGCTTCACCAAGATACAATATCATGTGTCATTGGTGGGTACAAAGCTGGTACTTACAGGGGATTAGAAAAATTAATCGCTTAGCATGGGCAACACACACTGGTAACAGAGCCACTCCCCCTGAATATTCTCGAGTTGTACCTGCCAGGTACATGCCCATGTACATATTCGGTGCCACTTCAATTGACAATCTTTGTGGAAGCACAATATTTTGGTTGCATTTGGATACTGGTATCTGGAATGACTGTAGTAACTTGGACAAACCTTATTTCCCAAAGACTAAAGACTTACAAAAAGTAATATTATCTGACCTACAATCAGAGATTCACGGGCATCTTTCACGGTTAATGAGTATGTAGACACTTAAGTTATGAAGAGCTGTGTTGAATGAATAAATTTGAAAAAAAAACCCAGGCATAAAAGAGCATATATATATATATATATATATATATATATATATATATATATATATATATATATATATATATTTAGTCAGAGATCTACAAAGAGTGGTTATTCACGGGACATTGTCTTTACAGCAGGTGCCTTAGTATCAGTGTATTTCCAAAGAAATTGAGAATTCTTTAGTGATTTCTTTGTGTATTGCGCATATATAATGTTTGCCCATTTGGTATTTGCACAAGTGGCCAGATACCTCAGAATTATTGACAACTATAGGTCATTCCATTGAGCAGTGTACTCAGTCAACAATTTGCAAGGCAAGGAAAGTTATTGACTTATGGTTGTTACAGTCAGTACTAACCACAACCAAAGTTGTACTCATCTGAATGATTGTCATTGCCAAAACACCTTCCAGACAGGGTTAAGTATAACACAGGGTGACAGGCTTCCTTGGTGCTGAAAGGGTTAAAGATCAGTGAGAGGGTTAACTGAACACATTCACTGAAATTTATGGTCAGTATATGTGACTCCTGGGAAAGAACTAATAAAGCTACAAATGGTCAGTTCACATGCAAGGCATTCACATGTCAATAGGAGGCATTCATATGGGCTGCGGACCGGTTCTGGTTCCATATCCTGTAGCAAGGAACTAACAGGAAGTCTGGCAGATCCGTCCATGTATTAAGCTGTGCGGAGTGTGTCTCTGTCACAAAGATCAGCCATTTGGGAGAGACCTAGTCTAAGGGAAGTCCATTTACACATTGTGCAAACATACAGAAAGCTTTAAATATTAAACAAGTCTCCTTTGTTTGGCAGAAAAAGTGTTAATTCCAGATGGTTAAGTAAAGTACAATGCTAATGTCACCTAATCATGATGATACATGTAGCTCTGTTGCCCATAGCAACATTGGTGCAGAGTTAGGGTTGCAGAAAATGAATGTCTCCTATAAGATTTAGCAAACTTATTAACAGTTTTGCTAAACTGGGTGCTAGTGGATATTGGTCCATACACACTTTGTGTGGTGATGGTAGGTTGTGGGTGGCTTCTTAAATATATTTTTTATGTATGTACACATATGTATATCTTTAGTCATTCACCTTAATATTGGTACGATAGTCTTACCACCACTCAGTGTTTGCACCGAGATTTCAGCAACTGAGATTTCAGCAGCACCTTGCGGTTATGCTGATCTTCATGATGGTATATTTCCACTTCAGTATAATTCTACACAAAGGGCTATTCAAACTTCAATGTCAACACCATTATATTAAGAACCTCAGCGGAGTCAGTAATACTAGTTCTAAGAAGACTGTAGACCTGTAGACCTGTATTAGTCATGACCCTCCCAGCTGTTGTGTGTGTGGGTGGCTGGGTGGGTGGGTGGGGTAGGGGTATGTATTTAAAGCTATGCTATCAAGGTTCCCTCATATTAGATACTATAAGTGTGAAATGAAATGGAAATGTTACATGACCTGGAATATATATTTTTTAAAATCTGGACAGAGATGTACATGTAGCATGATGTTAAGTACTTGATTGAAAGGATAGACTTGCATGGACGAAAGCAAGTTCTGTCAATGATATCTTTGACAAATACTTTCAGACACCAGTTTATATTTCAAGTTATGAGCAAAGAAAAAATAATTATATGTAGGATTTCCCAAGTTACCACTATGTCATTTTTTAAAAAATCAGTGTAAACTTATTTATTTGTCTGAAAAAGTGAAAAAAAAAGTTGGGATTCTAGAACCAGCAATTCTAAATTTTGGGTCAATTTTACCCTTCAGCCTTATGGGCCCGAAGTGTATTGTGTCCCTGCACTGTCCATCTCAGAATGACTATGGAAGACCACAAGATCTGATGTGTGGCATAAATGAGATGCAGCTGAGGATGTGTCAGTGGATAAGTGGCTTTATTGGTGTAAATCAATGGGGGAGCGTTGGGCCTATCAAACACATTTAACCCAGCCTGAAGTCGTCTTCTGAAAAAAATGTATGAGAATTATAAGTCTCAGTAAGTTTAAATGCACACACAGAGTCACTTTCAAAACTTTAAATTTACTAAAGATTAATGATCTCTTTCTTCACCAACAACTGAAATTCTATTTCGAAAAGAAAGAGCAGATACAGCACTTTTAATATCCTTGGGTATTAAAAAATTATAGAATTTAGGTCCAATATGTGGAATACACTGATAAAAGTAAAATTTTTTTTGAGTCAGCTGATTTCTATGTCTAGGACAGTAATTATGAGTTAACCTGCAATGTAGAAAACCAAAAATTTTTAGAATAGCACAACCGGAATTCATCCCATATGAAACCCTAAATGATCACATGTAAATTACATGTATATGAATTTACATTCATTTATTAGCATTAATCTATTTTTGTCAATGTTTAAAATAAAATATTCTGGCTAAAGAACATCTACTCTTAGAGGTACAGGGTGGGTCATTCTTTATGTACCAAAGAATGGAAACTGTAAAATGAAAACATCCCGACCACGTCAGCTAAGAAGAAAAATACCCCAGGAAGGTCAGTTCAATTCTAATGTGCACTGTACATGATCACAGTATGGTGAACAGGAGACATTCATATTTAACTGCGATCCTGCTCACTTCCTGTGTTGCTGGGGCAACAGACTGATGCTTCCACCATGAGCAGGGCAGATTTATATTATATACTACATAAACATCCATAAATAACACCTTTTCAGCCAAAAGAGAGCCCATTTCTAATTATTTTAGGCATCTTTTATATTTCAGATATATGTTAATACATTTTCTTAAGATTATTGTGTGTTTGTGTTGTTCATTTTGTTGAGAAAGTACTTTTGACCATGCTAAATACATGGATCTGCCCTGATGCAGGTGCCTCCCTCTTTTGCTCAATAGGTGTTAGTGTAGGACCGCATTTAGATATGAATACATCCTATTATAAGCTGGACACTGGTTATTTTCAATTATTAAAAGTTTCAGCTTCAACAGAAAAAGTTTGGTCCAATATTAAATTTAGAGTTTGAGTTTTCTCCTTCAGCCCATATTTGGGCCAAACAATTGCACATATACTGTAAATTGCTTTAATTTCGCTGTACCCTTATAATTTTGCTCATATCACTGATGGCACAAGACAACCATGAAAATAAAAGCACAGTGAAATAGTCTTTTAACATTGTTTGAATAGGAATTATGTCCAAAATTAAATATTGAAATTAAAACTACAGTGAAATGTTAAAAATACAAAACCCAAAACAATGTATTATGTCCAAAATTAAAAATGGAAATTAAAACTACAGTGAAATGTTAAAATACAAAAACCATGACAATTTATAAACACAGAAATAAAGCAATTTACAGTACAATAGAATCTCCAATTAAGAAGACTTCCATAAAGAGACAATTTCTACAGTAAGACCACCGATTTACAGACCCATTTTTGTTTTTATTTTACTAAATTATATCCCATTAAGACCACTCCCCTATTAAGACCACATTTTCAGTCCCTTAGGTGTTCTTAGTAGGGAGATTCCACCATATATATATATATGTGTGTGTGTGTGTGTGTGTGTGTGTGTGTGTGTGTGTGTGTGTGTGTCTCTGTTTTTTGGGAATGCTGAGTATGATAAGTCAGCATGGGCCCACACAATGTTCACCAAGTAATTTAAAAATTGCTATTTTGGCCTTAAAGATAAAAACAAGACTTCATTGGGTAACTGTGCGAACATGCTTCAGAGTCTGGAACACCTGCACATATAGCTCTGTCTTGTGGTCTCAGCTTTATATTTAAACAAGACCACCCACATGATAGACAAAGAACATAAGGACATGAAAAAGATAACGCGAAAGTATACATTCAAGCAGTTAGCATTCTCTGTATTTGTGTGCATTGCCAGACACATTGAGACCTTCCTTCAATGACACAGTCATCTCATACTCTGTAATTGATACATTACAAGCAAAAGGAAGCCCTTCTGTATGCGACTTGTGTTTTTGTTGCCAAATAAGCTTACCGGGTATTTATAATGTCATTAAGAGTTTGGACCATTGCTGTAGTGGATGTGCACAGCACATGTTCATCTCTTCAGCATCAACAGAATCTTTCTAAGCTGCCACTAGATGACTCCTAAAATATTGAGTGAAGTGGTGTCAAAATCACTAAATCCTTTGGTTGCCAGGGGAGCACTCACTTGAATGACATATAAATATTTGCACAGATATTATTGTATACATTGAAGCACATCTCTAAGTATACATACCGCATGATAGTGGCGATTTAGAAAGCTCAAACCTACCTGTAGGCTTATTTGATTTATTTTTTTATCTGTATTGAATTGAATTAATTGATTTACTACATATGTTGATCCAAGGTTGAAACTTAAAATGTCTGACCTTCATGGATGTTAGCAAATCACAGTATTTATGCTTCAATATACCTATTTTGGGTTGCCCATCATTCCTTAATCACCCAGCCTTTCAGTGTTTATGACTAAGATATTCCAAAATGCCTGGACAGATTTTCCTTAATGCCATCCTTAAGATATTGTTTGTTTGCCTTAAACCGACCGACCCAATGAATTTACCGCCTTCCCAAATAATTTTTTTTTAATTCAAGGAATAAATCCTTAATTATTCTATATTACTATTTTTAGAATTTGAGGATGTTGGCCAAAAATATTTTTGGCCTACCTACCTACCCCCAAACACTTAGATTTAGATGTTACAGCAAACCAACATGTTTTTAAGGATGGCGTAAATTTGGTACACAAGTACCTCATAAGACTCAGATGAAGCAATGGGGATATTTGTAACTAATGCACATTATTCCTGACCAATGGGGATATTTGTTACTAATGTACTTTATTCCTGAGTATTGAAGATCCAGGTCATTTTCACTGAATTTTGTAGCTAAAGAATCTTAAAAGCCATTTAAATCATCCGTGTCCTTAAATCATTAAGGCAATAATGGAATTCTTGAGTCTGAGATATTTCATATGTCCTTGACCTACACATCATAAGACAAGCTAAGATGGCCTGATGAGACTCTCTGTCCAACCATCTGATGTCTTTGTCTCTCTATTCTACTTTTTCAGGAAGACCATGTATTTGGCTAAAGTTGGAATCTTGGCATATAAAGCCGATGTTACGTACCATCCTTCTTGTGTTGTTGATGGATGTTTTTCCAGTGCTCTGATCAAAATCTCTGTCCAGTTGATCATGGTATTTAACCCTTTCCCCTTGAATTAAGACTGAGTCAGCAGCTTATTTGGGTTGGGCTTTAAGTGCCCATCCCATGCCAAGGAAAGTTGTTGACCTGGGGCATGTGACCCTGATAGGTCTCATCTACAATTCTCAGTCAAATTGTTTTTTCATCACTGTTGAAATTAATTAGTTAAAAACACTGAACAGATGACATTTGACCACCAGCTGGTTTTGGCTGGTATAAGGGGGAAGGGGTTAACACATGTATAAAGTGAAATTTAACGAACTGAAGTCTGAAAGCCCATGAAGTACCATTTAAATACTATCAAGTCCAATAGTCAAAAGCCCTATTCTGTATCACTCACTAAAAAACTTTTGAGTTCCTAATCATTCCATGAATTAACAATTTATTTTGTTTAAAGAACAAATCATATTTGAAATTTAAAGCAAGGTTTTAGGCTTTATTAGCCTTGATATAAATTTGGGTCATCAGTGGGGAACCAGTGCAAAACTCATTTTGATGTCATTAATCCATACTCATGTATATTAAGTATATTATATTAAGCCAAGAGAGTGGTGATGGCTTTTTGTCACAATGTGTGTTGTGTACCTAAACACATGTAACTTTGTATGAACTAAACCAATGTGTGTGTTTTTAAACTGTTTTTACCCTTTTCTGGTGAGAATAAGACGTAGTCAATGCCTGTCTTTGGTGTGGGATTATAGTTGCAGTGTACCTAGCCTGCCTGTGCTGAGGCAAGCTATTCGCCTGGGGTGTGCCATCATTAAAGGTCTTATCTACAATTCCCAGCAACAATATTTTCTTTGATCATTGTATTAGGCAGTACATGTATTTGGAAATCTGGGTGTGGAAACTACCATTTTTACATCAATTGGGTGTGCAACTTCTACCTACCCCATGACAGATTTGTTAAGGTCTGAGTGTGTTTTGGAGAATTTTGGTATGCCAAATGCACCTGCACGCCTGGCTGGCTTTAAACAATACACTGTCTGTGATTTTGAAATGTAAGTCAAAACATTAAATCGTACAATTTACATCTAAACACTTTTGAACGATATGAGCTGGAGAGGGTTTAAAATCCAATACAGGGAGAAACATGTAAGTTCCATGTGAAAAGTTTTGGAAATCAATTACTCAAGCCCTTCCTTTCAAGTTTTGTTCAAACAATTACATGTACAAGTTATTTTTTCAAAATGAGCATAATTCCTGCTGCTATGTCTATAGGAACCTAATGATGGATAATTGATTTGGTTTCATGACTCACACAAGAATATCTAGCCAAAATCACATAGCTTAGTTTGCGGAAGCACGAGAGGATGAGAATTTTGGATTGATACTGGCAAAAGAGGTAAACACTCCCTGGCTAAATTTATTCAGAGAATGTCTGAGACAATTGGTGATAGCTAGGACTTGAGTGATCTGTCCCCCGACCCCCTGTTATTAAAGGATGGACCAACACACAACATACTTCTATGTGAAATGGGTGCATTAGCAAAGGTGGAGGGGTGGATGTGCCCTCTCCTTTGTTGTAGAAAACCCCCAAAGAATAACAGTTATTAACAGTGCTTGCAAGATGTGCCTAAACCAATATGGTTGTTGGCAATCATTTGTAAATCCTGAGTGGACTGTTTGGATTATGGAGATATGAACAGATCTGGTTTGCTTAGTATTCCCCTAAGACTGTATCTTTTACACGATCTGGTGTCTCCTCATTTTTTTTCAGGTACAGCGTATCTTTGGCTTCAGATGGCATCCACATAGACTGTATTTCTGATCACCTTGCACTGGGGGACCCCCGATAATTGGATTTTGTAATTTCCAAGCACTTAGAGGCAATCAGCCAATTCAGTGGTCCACTTTTGTGTACAGCAAGGACTCAGCATTGTGCATGTATTCAGTCGTACATGGGTTGAGGCTTTGAGATATATGAGCATTCTTCTCCGCCAGCTGATCCAAGGACATGGGGCCATTGAAGAAGTTAACACTTTATGTATCAGGTCTTGCCGCAACACATATATATGCTGCTTTAGTTCTTAACACTGTGAGCTCCCAGAAAAGTGAAGTGAAAATACAAGTTTATATCTGTACCTATGTAGTATAGAACTAGATAATGTTTTACATGGAATGGGAAGCAGCTGTGCCAAGCCTACAAGTATCATCAAAGCCTTTTCATGGCACAGATGTTGGTGTCATTCCTATTCTACCTTGTTGTGTGGGGGGAGGAAACTGAAAAACTCAGAGAAAATGACCATATATACACACACATACAGAGTACACACACATGTGCCATTATTGCTTAATACTTTCAGAACTAATGATCTTAAATACCAATATGATAGAGAACATATTTTAAGGACAAGTGGTGAAAAAAATGTTGGGATTTTAAAAAAAATTTTTTGGTCTTTTTTTTGGACAAATCTTAAAAAATCTTGTTCTCCGAAATCGCTTGCCCAGTTGCTTTGATATCATACAGAAAGACTCCTAGGGACTCCTAGTTCTTAATTTGTTCACCAGGTGGCATTGCAATTTTCTATTTTTTTAGGGGGGGGGGATTTTTTTGTGTTTTCACCATTTTCAACTTCTCCAACAGAGTCACTCAGATTAAGTTGAAACTTGGTGGATATATTCCTTGTGAAAAGAACAAACAAATTTGTTCACCAGGTGGCAATGCTATGGGTTTTATATTTTTAATATTTTTTTTTTTTTCAATTTTGGTACTTTTCGGTAAATGCACCTTTCCTATTGATTACTATGTAAGTCAATGGGCATTCTAATGCTAATTCACATTTTGGACTTTATCGAAAGAAACTGTCTTATTGCCTTCAAACTTAGTGGCAAGGTACCTTTGGTGGTTCTTTACCAAGTTTGTTCAAATGGTCATGCTCCAGTGATTTTTGGACTTTTTATGATTTTTTTTTGAAAATCTTTAAAAAAAGTTTTAATTGGAAAGTTTAACATGGGAAATTTTTGTAATGGTTATAACTTATATAATATTGGCCAGATTTGTGTCAAACTTGTTAGGGATGGTCCTTTGATAAAAGTCTACCTATTTTGTCCTATTCCAAGTTCACAGAACCACAAGTGTGGTGAATCTCTAATTTAGCTGAGCATGGGCTGTTCACACAGCCTTCTTGTTTTGCAAGGCTCCATTACAAGGGCTGGCTGAAAAGTTCTAAGCCTAAGTGGGATATCTCAATTGGATCGAAATAAACTTCTTGCCACCAACAAGTACAATCATTTAATGAATAATAGACATAAGAACTGCAACATTTTAGTGTGGTTAGTGTCTTTGTACTAGACCATCTTGTGAACCAACCCGTTGAAATCACCAGAAATGAACAAAACTGGCTATATACAGTAGTCATCAAGTACCTGGAACTGAAAGGACGAACTCCAACACAGATACATGCTGACATGGTGTCCACTTTAGGGGATGATGCCCCTTCCTTTTCCACTGTTAATGAAATGGGCTGCGGAATTCGAGCTTGGCAGAAAGAGCCTTCATGATGAAGTGCATCCAGGAAGGCCTTCAACAGCAACCATTCTGGAAAACATTATGTGGGTGCATGACATGGTTATGGCTGATTGACAGTTGACCCCTCAGCATATATATATTGCCAGTGTTGTGGGCATCTCTCATGAGAGGGTTGAGCACATTATCACCAGGGAGTTGGGAATGACGAAAGTTTCTGCAAGATGGGTGCCAAAGCTTGACAGTGGATCAGAAATGTGTCAGATTCCTGGCCTCCTGTGAAAATTTATGCCGTTTTGAAGCAGATCCCAGTGATTTTTTGGCCCGATTTATAACCATGGATGAGACCTTGATTCATCACTTTGAACCAGAAATCAAAATTCAGTCTGAGCAATGGAAGCATCCGGAATCCTCAAAGCCCCCCCCCCCCCCCCCCCCCCCCCCGCCAAGTTGATTCCTTCTCCTTCTGCTTGAATTATGATGGCTTCATTCTTTTGGGATTCCAAGGGTATTCTGCTGAGTGACTATCTTAAAAAGGCCAGACTCTCAATGGAAGATATTATGCTGACCTACTGAGCCAGTTGTGTGAAGCTATCAAAGCTAAGCGATGGGAAATGGTCATTAAAGGAGTCCAGTTCCACCAAGACAATGCTCCTGTTCACAAATCGGCGGTTGTCATGTCAGTGATCCACGAATATTGTGTCTATGAACTTATTGACCATCTCCCTTATTCCCCCGATTTAGCCCCGTCAGACTTCCATCTGTTTCCCAAACTGAAAAAGGTACCAGCCGTTCGCCGTTTTCCTAGTAATGATGACGCCATCTTCTATGTGAATGACTTTTTTAGGCTGGCTGAAGAAAATTTCTTCTTGACCGGCATCCAGGCCTTGCAGCATCAATGCCAAAAGTGTGTAAACTTGGAAGGGGACTATGTAGAGAAATAAATGAACCATCGACTTTGTACTGGTCTCTCACAGCTAGGCTTACAACTTTTTAGCCAGCCCTCATTTGTAGGTTGAGTTTTTTGCTTGTTGAGACATTCCACAGACATCCCAGGTACATGTAGAGTGCCGTATAAGCCCGTGATAAAGAACTCCCCCTCCCAGCTGACACAGTGCATGCTTCTGTCAGTTACAGTTAAAAGATTATCCAAAACATGCTGTTATCAGTTTTTTTGGGTACACCAGTTTTCAGCAGTATGTAGGTGAGATTTAGTGTTAATATTACAAGTAGCAACCAGTAGAATTTGATCTTGGATTATTCGATGTTTTTGTGAATGACTACATGGTTAACCAACAGGTGAGGAAACAATTGTGCGATTCTTACCTCTGTGATCTCCCATCCCCAGCATTATGGTCTTCAGTAGCTTTCAGAATCCTCGTGTTCTCATAATCTGGTGATGGAGGCTAAATGCACATGTACTTTGTACTGGCATATGAGGCAGGCATGTGTCTACATAGGAGAACAGTCAGAGCATATAGGTAAAAACATTTTGGAAATCATTTGCTATGACCACGCAGACAACTTTTAAATTTTAAGGGCAACTCTTGAGCAAGTATGATCTTAAAATGCAACTCAACACCTTGGTAATCAGGCAGAGAAGTAACCTTTTTTCTATGGTGAGCTGACATATTAAGGTAATGTACCTTGGGAATAAACTTTGTTTAAACAGGCACTTCTGGATGAGTGCAGCTTATTTGTGTTTGAACATGCCACTTCTGTATCGCTCTCATTAACCTGTGGAATGCCAGTTCTTATTCTCCACATAGGAACATTGGACATCAAAGAGACAGATAGATTACTTTGTAAAATGGCTGGCTGATCAATATGTTGTATAGTTAAGGAAGTATGCTGCGTGGTTTCTTATACAATTTGTGGACTGTCATGGAGAAGATATAGAGGGAACGTGGGATTACAATGTATGTACAGACTTCTTTGCAACAAAACCAGCAAAACTTGGAACGGATGCTTTGAAATAAAGCATCATATCATTTCCCAGTTGTTAATTTCAATTTAGTGCGCACGAAAAAGATTAAAAGGTTTCCTGGCAAGGAACAATCAACATTTTTTCACAACCCTATCGGCAATAGCAACATATTGAGAATAAACACATCGATCACACCATGCTACATCGCCGGTGAAGAGAGTACCTGTCCCACCAAATGTGCAGCCAGACCATAGACTGTAACTCTTTGCTGCGACTTTTTGCACTGAGTCAACAGCTGTCTTTGGTGCATTTTCAGTGCAATACACCCAAAGGCAGTCAAGGAAAGCTGTTGACATGGAACATTATATTTAATGGAAATTTAGGGATGCTGGTACATGTACTTGAATGAAAGGTCTTTTTTTTACAAGCAATATGAATCTATCACCCTTTGATATATAATTCAGAGCAGTTCATGTTAAGTGGTTCGACTTTGGTCATAGTTGGCACTGAAAAAGTTAAACAGAGTTGTATGTTAGACTTCCTCTGCAAGGAAAAATCTATGGTAGTGTTTTGTTCCTTTGAAGTTACAGTTAACACGTTCTACCATGAAAGAATAGACCTGACCTGTTGCATACTGGATTGCCAGCACTTAATTTAGAACTGTCTCCCACTCAAGTTGTCCAAAAATGGACATTACAAGAATGAATTTGCAGCAAAAGAGCTAAGAAAAAATGCATGCCTGGTTACAATGCTGCAGCATGTACATGTACCACAAATCTGTCCATGTATTTAGGGTTTGATCACATTTGTTGATGTTGGGCTCCTCATTGCCAGCAGTCTTACCCATACAGTCTGTGCCCTTCTGACGTTGGGCATTGACAAGGGCTTAGACTGCTGACCCAGGCATAATGAAGGGCCCAACATCAATAATTGTGATCAAACCCTGTTCTACCATGACTTTTTTCTTTTTGGTGTCTAGTATCGGCCCATTTGTAGGCATAAATGACTTGTGCAAGCCACTGCTTTGTTGCAAAAAAAAAAATTGCCCCTTTCCCTATAACAAAATAGGGTATCCTGTCCTCTGAAAATTATGAGAAGTCTTATTGGCATGTTATTATGCTCCCCCCGAAGGAAAGGGAGGAGGGGGCATGTAGGGATTACTTGGTCCATGTTTGTGTTTGTTTGTGTGTGCATGTGTCTGGACTGACAGTTTTCACACGATAAATCATTTTTTTTTTTTGCTGAGGACTTTCATATGGCACATGCGTATAGTCCTGAATACAGTCTCGGATGAGTCACACAGACATTTTAGATTTTTTTTTTCACATGATAACTTGAAGAAGAAACGTTTTGACATAGGTCTGTCAAATTGCAGTTGATTACAGACCTACGTAAGGTCTTGGACAAGTTCAAAGATGGGTGACCTTGACCCAATTCCCAAGGTTACAGAGCCATTTTAGTGAATTAGGTTTTCCCGTGATAACTTAAAAAGTTTTGGGCATAGGGGTTTCATATTGCACATGCTTATAGTCCTGCATAAGGTCTCGGACAAGTTTGAAAATGGGTGACTGACACAGTTCCCAAGGCCACAGAGCTATTTTAATGAATTTTGTTTTCACACGATAAGTTGAGAAGTCTTTAACAGAGACCTTTCGTATTGCACATGGTTTTAAACCTACATAAGGTCTGAGACAAGTTCGAAGATGGATCATCTTGACCCAAATTCCAAGGTCACAGAGCCAGGGCAGGAGGGCATAGATCTAGCAGTCTCTGATTACGTTTTAATTAATAATTGACCGCACTACTTGATCATTATGTCATAGGAAGCAGGGCTTAAATATCTAGGCATAGTTTGATTTTAATCATGGGTGAATTAACATGGCAAGAATTGGCAAGTCATGATGCAATTTAGCATGAATGTCCTCATGAAATTTAAATTTGCTGGATGTGCTAGGCATGTGTAACATGATATACAAAGTGCAACTTTTGTTCTACATTGTCTCAGATATTGAGTCTAAAGTCTGCCTTTCCAATGACGGAATTACGGTCATCAATATTTATCAGATTTTTTTTTTAATCTGTCAATTGCCAACTGTGAAGTAAGCGAATTGATTTGGTTAAAGATATAATGTGAATTTTTTGTATGTAACCTAGCTTTGTAGGTGAAAATTTCAATACATACAATTAAAAATCTATAAAAAAGAGTGAACATGAATATAAATAAAGTGGTCATAGAAGCAATGAGCATTGCACACCATGTCCATATTGAAGTCTTACTGCGCTTCCTGAAGGGATTATGTTCTCAAGTAGAAACGTGGTTTTGCCCATTTCTGCTGCTATGTGAGAACACGGCAAAGATTTACCTTTCCCTGGTAACCTGTGTTTGCACTGCAGCTCAGTAGCACAACAGCAAACAGTCGCAAATCTAATTTATATGATGTAAATTATTCCCCCTTCCTTCTGGTGGCATTAAGTCGTATAAGACAGAAAAGCAAAGAGCATTGATTGTTATCACAGGAACAGCATGTACACTGGCTTTTATGTAAACCCACCACCAGAGTGATCAGGATTTAACTCCTTTCTGGTCAGAATAAGACAGATTCAATTGCCTTCTTTGGTGCAGGATGCAGACAGCGTACCCACCTTGTGCCAGGGAAAAATATTGACCATTGGCATATGCCATTATGACATGTCTGTTCTACCATTCTGTTAAAAAAATGTTTTCTATTTTCATGGGATTTAAGTGAAACCTTAGAGTGCATGATAATTTCTATCCAAGCACTTTTGGATGCTTTGAGTGGGAAAGGGTTGATGCAGATGTGTCTGTAGGAGACTTCAAAGAAAGGCCTATATAGAGTGCTGCCTCTACCTGCTCGGTATGGCCACATAGGAGACTGCAAAGAAAGGCATATAGAGTGCTACCTCTGCCTGCTCTATATGGCCACATAGGAGATGGCAAAGAAAGACATATAGAGTGCTGCCTCTACCTGCTGTATATGGCGACATAGGAGACTGCAAAGAAAGGCATATAGAGTGCTGCCTCTGCCTGCTCTATATGGTCACCTAGGAGACTGCAAAGAAAGGCATATAGAGTGCTGCCTCTGCCTGCTCTATATGGTCACCTAGGAGACTGCAAAGAAAGGCGTATAGAGTGCTGCCTCTACCTGCTCTATATGGTCACCTAGGAGACTGCAAAGAAAGGCATATAGAGTGCTGCCTCTGCCTGCTCTATATGGTCACCTAGGAGACTGCAAAGAAAGGCATATAGAGTGCTGCCTCTGCCTGCTCTATATGGTCACCTAGGAGACTGCAAAGAAAGGCATATAGAGTGCTGCCTCTGCCTGCTCTATATGGTCACCTAGGAGACTGCAAAGAAAGGCATAGACTACTGCCTCTACCTGCTCTTTTTGGCCACAGCCATTAGGGGCTCCCAATACGTTATGTCATTTATCGGGACATACATGTACATGTAAGTAAGAGTCTTTTTGTAAAGTGGCCTGCAGTGAATGGCCTCTCCTCCTCCTCCTCCTCCTCCTCCTCCTCCTCCTCCTCAAGGGATAGTCACATAGAGCAAGTTTGACTACAGAAATTTTATCCTAACCGAATGGAAAACAACAGCACTCTTGGGGAGTTATGAGCAACTCAGTTGTCTGGGAACCATCTTATTTACTTAATATACACTATTTTTTATTTTATACCATTTTAAGATGAAGTTGTAATGTAAGTAACTCCAGAAAAATATCTTTTTTGTGCAGAAAATAAAATCATTGCATCAAACACAATGTGTTGAAGTTGGTGTTAGTCGTTATCGTTATGTACATATATCTCAATATTGAAATCATCATTGTATTGATTGGCTAAAATAAATGAGTTTTGAGTTTGAGTTTTGAGTTTGAGTTTGGTGTACATGCAATTATGGGGTAAATTTACACAGAACATCCATGGCTTTTTTTAGTTGGAAGTCTCCATAATTGCTCCATTGTTAAATCCACTTACTCATAGTGCAAGTTTTGTTAAGATTTAGTTTTAAGCTCTGTGACTCTTGCTTTGATACTAGTGCCCCCAACAGGAAACATGACTTTCAATTTCAGATTAATTAGTACATGTAGACACAAGGGGATAGAAAAAAATGTTATCCACCCCAGGCGGTCTTTGGGATATTGGGGGAAGACTTGTAACTTACTGAAATGTCAAACTGAGGTCACAATTTTATTTTCCTTAAATACGTTGGGTATATGGTTGATCATTGGCCCCTGGACACTATTGAATATGATAGCAACATACCTATGCGCTTTCTTTTGGTGTTCTTAAATTTTACGTGGAGTGTCCTTCAAAGGTCAAACTTAGGTCTCTAAACATATGAAACTGTGGTGGCTGAGGAGTACTAAGTACTTTGCACGATATCTTGTTAAGTATATACCCTAACCATCACGTTGTAAATCTCACTTTGTGCATTTGTTTCTCATCTATTCAGTGACCAAACTTCATGATTCTTCCATTTTAGTATCAAGTTGGTGCAAATTTCTTTTGGGTTCAGTGATCAAAGAACCATTTCATTCAGACAATACATACATTGCGGCCAACGTGTGTCTCAATTAATATCTAAGATATCGCCCATACAATGTTTGGTAATTAGAATGGAAGATGTAGATCCATGTCTGCAGTTTGGTGTTTCATTGTTACCAGGTCTGAGTTTTATATATCTCCAGCAAATTGTGTAACCATGGTTACTGTAAACAACAGACAACTGCATGTTGGGAATAGTTATGATCTCAAACATCCCATTTGTATACATGTTTGCCCAATGTAGCAAATGATTATGGCCCAGTGTTCACGTTGCTTTGTAGATTGACCCTAAATATGTTTTCAATGTCAAGTTTTCCCCAGGACATATTTTCCAACATTTTATACATCATTATCTTTGCTGCAGACAAAGGTAGGATGTGGGGTCACACATTAGGGGTACATGTACTGGATGTCACTAAGTGCATTAATTCATATTGCGTGATAAAAGTCCATAACTAAATCAAGTTCACTGTGTTGAATCATTCGATGATGTGGAAGAAAAATGTCTGATTGATTGTCCCAGAGTTTATGCATTTTTAATTTCTGTGTGAGGCTGATAATCATAATTAAAAAGCACTCGACTTCAAACCACTCACTTTTAAAGAACTTGTCTATTTACTTTGGGTGGGTGGGGATGGGTGGGGGGAGGGATGGATAGGGATAGAGTAAGGGTGGGGTTGGGGGTGAAGGTAGGAGTGTTGGATAGGGCATGGTGGGATATCAGAAATTTCATGTTTGTGTGTAACAGTGTATTGATCGTATATTTAAAGATGTTAAATATATAATGATAGCTCAGATATAAAATGTACATGTGCTGTTACAAATGTCTCTGTGCATGATGATGGATTGTGGTAGATCTGTGTTGGAGTTGTCCCACATGAAAGCACTTGTGTGGAATGTTTTCACTGCTGATTAGTTGATATATCGGTAAAAGTTTCAAGATATTGTAAGGCTGTGACAGGTGACAGAATAGACAGGCCTGGGTATGTGTGGTCATGCAGATTCATGTAGGTCATCTCAAAACTGCCTTGGATCACTTTTAATAGTTTGGCCTTTTCCCACTTGAATTTGTATTTAGTGTATGACTGGATCTGCAGATTTCTTTGACATGGTGTAGTGCACCCAACCCCTGCCAAGGAAAGCTGTTATCTTCGTAGGTCTTGTCTACATTTCTCATTCAAATTGTTTAGCTTTGTTGTTGAAGTTGGTTAAAAACACTGATGCATATATATGACATTTAGATGTAGCATTAGGTTTGGATGGTTTATTAAGGGGCAGGGGTTAATAATATGGGGTTCATAAACATGAAGCTTTTTGATCAGTCTTGCTCACTGATCTGAGCAACTGTCTTGGTTGATGAAGTCTTCATTTACATTTAATTCCATGAGCTTAGATGAATTCTTTGCTTGTTCTCCTAGAAATTTCATACATATCAGCCACTAAAAGAACCAAATGTGTCTCAAATGTCAAAGAAATACCTTAGGTGATTTTGGAAAATTTTCATTGTACATGTCAGCTGAGCACAGGACTGTCACAGTCCTCTTGTTATTTGTTCTGAGGGCAACCATACCCTTTGAGATCATCTTTAGGGGTCTCGGAACTCTCAGAGGGTCACAGAGATATAAGGCCAAAGAAAATAAATAGTGTGTTTGAGGTTACATGCCAAAAATAAATAGGGTAGGTAGGTAGGCCTTTTTTTTTTTTTTAATTTTTGCTCTGAAAACAGAAGAAAAGTAACTTAAAATGGATAAATTGTGCATTTCATGAAGAAAATCTGCCTAGATTTTTTTTTTTTTTTTGGAAAATCAATAAAAAGTTTTAGGGTAGGGGGGTTTGGGCAAGGGTCGGTAGGGAAACCCCAAACACAGACTTTTTTTGGGGGGCTAAAGTTTCAATAAGTCTGTGAAAGGGTGTGGTATACTTTATGACTCTCATGTATAAATGCTTAATTTTTGTCTATGGTTACCATTTTAGGGCTGATGATTTTCCATTTTTGGTTCAAGGATTTTCCGTTTTTGCCCTATTGTCATTCGGATGTTTTCCCGATTTTCCTAAAAGCCTTGTCGGTCTTCAGAGCGACCACGCTTGGGCTTCGTGGCAGCCAATGTTTCCTATTGAAACCTTAAGTTCACATGAGTCTCGAGTTGCGAGATAAATGGCCGCGCCCTGGTAAAAGTGTATTTGTAGAATGGAAATGGCTTAGAGCTTTAATTTTAGTGTTTTAAAAGAGGAAATGTGCAGATTTTTCTACTTTTTGTGTTGCTTTAATTGATTTGTCTCTTTTACTGGGAAATTTTTACCCATTTCCTTTAAATTCCGCAGGAAAATTACTTTTCCACTTTTTGTTACTCATTCCACAATTCTGCCAGATTTTCCATGAAAACGGATAAACATCAGCCCTACCATCTAATACCCTGAAAGAAAACATAACATCAAATTTGATTCTGGTACTGAATGTAAAATTTTAGCATTGCTATGAATGTAATTACATTTGGATTAAAATTCTTAAATTTTGCATAAAATTTAAAATAGCATGTAACAAAATATAAAAAAATCAGATTAGTTTATAGTGTCAAATGAAAGAACACATTATAACACTCTCCAAAACTGTATTTCATTTTTTTAGAAAAATTGATTGCTGTTTAAATTTGGAAAAAAAACCCACTTTAATTTAATCATCTTGTAAATATTGAACTAAAACCCTTATCCAAAGTTTAAAATAGTACAGTTTTGCTGCCTTAAGTTTACTGTTTCATTCCTCATAAGCTAATTATGTTTCCCATTTTTGGTGTTTGCACTAATTTTTGGTTTTTCTGCAAAAACAGGTAAAATGTTTTTTTATAAAGCTATTACCATTAAATTTCTTACCACTTATATATAGATTTCATTATTTTTAATAGCTTAATCCATGTGTGTACTTTTAGAATAAAACAGTTTCTATGATCTCAAATCAGAAGTCTAGTGTATGTAAGGGTATATTTGAATCAGGAGTCTAGTGCATGTAATGGTATATTTGAAGCAAAGTCGTATTTTCTGTGTAAAGTGCCATAAAAATGTACCGCGCCCAAAATCCACATTTAGGGTCCTCTATCTTCTAGGATTTCGAGGGTTTTTCCTGTACCCTTTAAGTTTAAATTGGGGATCATAAGTTAATTCATATATATATATATATATATATATATATATATATATATATATATATATATATGTACATTTTTGCTTAAAGGGAAATGCTCTCTAGTGCAAAATGCAATGATGCATCTAATCACAAAAAAAGGTGCCCAGTGTAATGCTGTACTAAGTCATAGTTTGAAGTTACAAATTTTTTGTACAATTTCTTTTTTTTTTCTAAGCAAGAGCTAATAGTATGTAGTTGATCATTGTCAATTTTAAGTACCTCCTATAAATTCACTTGTTTTGGTCAAAGGGATTATGAAAAGAAAAAAAATTGTAGTGTCAAACTGTTTTCCCTTGAATAGAGCCTTAATGGAGAACTGGTTGTTGGACCATGCATGGTGAACAATTTGGCCAGAATGTAGTGGAAGAAAAATGAACTGTCAGAGTTCAGGGTTAAGCTGAATTGCCTAAGGCAAGTTTATTATAGTGAGTATACACACACTGAGCAGTAAAGGGACTTCTAACAGGGTGTCTGCATGTTGCATTATTATCAATTACTGGTTATGGTTCCTGTCAACCATTATCATGAAGCAGTTTACCCTCCACTTTGAAAATTTATCCTGCATGTACTTTGTGGGTAGGAAATAATGCTGTCATTGACTTGTGTTGTCAATATGTCTTGGCAAGAACCCATTATATATACTTGTATTTTTGCAGGAGCTCGAGCAGAATGATAAATATTTAGGTTCCAGCAGGATCCCACCATTCACCTCAGCAGTTACATTATAATTCAGCTGGGTCCTGTTACAAATGTGGCTGACCCACATGGACCCAGCACAACTTCTTGAAGATTCATGAATTAAAATTTTTCATATTTATGATCCCAGCATGATCCCAACATCAGTTCATGCATTTTTATTTTGACATTAAATTTTTTGGTCCAGTGAAAAACCCAGCATATTTCTAATGACTCAATGTGATCCAGACGTGTATATCCCAACATGATTTCAACATTTTTCATCATGAACCCATGCAATCACATAATTCAATCATTTCTATTTTGTCAGGACAGTCTCTTATGGAATGGTCTCTTTGAGACAGGGACCACTATATATGTATATATATATATATATATATATACACACATGTATTTCATTGCTTTTCATATTTATTTTACTTCCCCTTTGAGGTTTTGTGACTTACTAATGACTCATGACATTAACTCATTCCTTGATGTTTTTCATATACAGTAGTCCCTCCTTTGAATGACCACTCCTTTGGGAGACCACCTCCTTTGAGAGACCACAGTTGTCAGGTCTTTCTGTAGTACTTTTCATGTTATTTATACCTCCTTTGAGAGACCACCTGCTTTCTGTGACCACCTTTTGGGTGGCACTAGGAGCGGTCTCTCAAAGGAGGGACTACTGTAATTACCTAGATTTAAGATGACAATTGCATATTTAAATTTTTCATGAAAAGAGCTTTTGTTCAAGTACCAACATGCCAAAATAGTCTTAAGTCAGTGGTTCTGGCACTGCCTGGCAAGTCATGCTGCTGCTGCCCTTGTGGCAGCTGCAGCATGACTTGCCAGGCAGTGCCAAAACCACTGACCAAGGCCTGTGACCATAGTATGGAATGAGTTAAAGAGACAAGAGGAAGCCATAGTGAACATTTGCATGTCATTTAATGGAACAACATATATGTCAGAGTACGTGGTACTAGGTCTCAGGCACTGGGCTTTTGTAACAGTGTATGTACAATTGCTAACCCAGAATAACATATACTCATATAAAGACACTGGCTATCGATATATCACACGCAGTAATCCCTCCCATCTGCTTTGATGTTCGGCACTTTTTTCTGTGTAAATTCTGTCAGAGATCTTTTGGAGGTGTTGCATGCATGTTTATGGAAACTGTGTGTGGCTTTGATCGTGTTCTATGTCAGCGTTGTTGTGTTTTTAGCTGTCCATGGTGATGTATTTTAGTGCTGTCCATGCCAAATAGGGTCGTGTCACTCCTTCAATGCATGGTGTGGTCCTCAGGTTTGCACTGCCATGACCCCTCCGTGGGTCTTCCCACAGGAGGCTATGCTGTCAGAGCCAGGCCAGACACAAGTCACATGAGATGATCACTGTAGGGAGAAGTATACGTATACATGTACATGTAAGAGGTAGAGCTTAATAGGGACTTCCCAAAGTGTGGTCTTTATAGCCAGTAGAGATGCTTCCATTACAATGAGCATTTAAAAATGAAGGGATGTAATTGTACTATTGTGCATGGAAATATACATGTAGGACTACCATAAATGAAACTTTTTCCCGTGGTTGGTAAATTACTGCAGCAGCCAGTGTGCTCATATATAGCAATTTACATGTTGGAATATAGTGTTGTTTACTTCCCAGTTCCATATATGCCTTTACTGGCAGATCATATCTTCTTATATATATATATATATATAGAAGGTAGGAAAAAAGTTTCTATATTCTGTCATTTTAATGTGGGTTGTCATGGTTATATATGTTAAACTGATACAAGAATTTGCAATACGAGATGATTGTCAGGTTATTTCAGGCTCAGAAATGTGTTACTTACCCACTGAAAACCTATTATAGTCTTTGAGGCTAATATAGCCTTTTGTAAAATTACATGTTGAAAGTGTTTCAGCAAAATGAAAGTAACAAAAATTCAAAATTAAAAAAAAAATCTGTTTTTTTTTTTTTCATTTTTGATATCGTTCCGAGTTGGATGATTAAGGGAATGGGTATGGAGAATATACACACTAGTATAGAACTTGGCTAAGAGTTGAGAAAAACATTAACCACATTTATGGATTTCAGATACTGATGATACAGAAGTATTTCCAGGATATGTGACTTTTTGACACACGTTTAACTAGATCAAATTGGGTTATTAGATGTAAGCGAGGAGACTTCAAAGTCTTCCTAAGCTGTGATGATTTATTGATATTTGATATACCTATATATCTGTGTCTTTCATATGAGCTCTTAGTTTATGTGGCCCAATGTGTGAAGATACAGACATTGCCTCAGTTTATTCTGTGTCAAGTGGTCAGTGTTTTTTTTTTTGTTTTGGATGGAAAGCCCTATTCCACCCATGAGGAAGAGAGTTGCAGTAAGGAGTGGTTATATAGCTGTTGTATAGTGGCTGTTTAGCAGCTATATAGCCACTATGTACCATTTTTATATGCAAATGATAGAGCAGCTAGCCACCTAATACGGTGTATGCATTAGTTCACCAAGCGGAAAAACCCCGGCAGTTGTCCCATTACGAAAGCAAGGCATGCAGGCTGATTTTTTGCTACCAGATGGTGCGCTGTGCACCTTCTCAAAAGTGGTCACGATAAATGCATGATGGCGGACACTAATCTTGTTCGTGTCAACATAAACAGAAAAGCAGGAAATGGACCAAATACAGGAGGTGTATAGAAATTTACCATTGTAGATTCTTGGCGGAGGGAGTACAGAAAGCATTGATAGTTAGAACGTTGAGTGACAAGGCGAATTAACATGGTAAACTACCACTGACTGTTGTGTAGTGGGCTGTAATGTTGATACCAGGAAGAAACGTCAAACTGACAAATATGAAAATAAAATAAAAGTGCTGCTTTATTCCTTCCATCAACTGATATTCCTTTGTCTTTCAAATACTTTTTCAGCCACCCTAGATTCTGTTTTTTGAAGAAATCATGGTCCGTGTTTCACTCCTCGTTACTTGCTGTATTCAGTAGTGCTGTAGCCTGTGCGGTAAGACTCAGTGGCCCGCAAATTACCCAGAAACCTGTGCGCGCCTAGCTCTGACATCGGAATGTCTGCTGGGGTTTCCCCGCTTGGTGAACTTATGCATAGACCGTATTGGTAACTGCTAGAATGCTGTTCTATATGAAGCCACATAGTGGTGATACACCAAATTCACAAATATTGGAGCTGAGGTATGGCGGCTATGTAGCAGATGTATAGTTGCTATACAGCCACTGTCAGCATTGTCCCTGTATGTATTAGGTTGAGACTTATAAATGGAGCTGCTGTTTAGGTGTGATATAGCTGCTGTACAGCCATTCCAAGGAAGGATTTCCCAGCTGCTACAAAAACATACATTTGGAACTGACCTACTTTCAGACTGTCGCTATGGGTACAATGTTTTTGGTGCAAGTACATAGTATATTGTAAATATAATGATGGTACAGTGGTTCCTGTCTTGAGAGATTGCCCCTAGTGCAGGTCAAAATGTGGTCTCTCAAAAAACAGGTGGCCTTTTGTTAGAGGTATAACAACATGGAAAAGATAGCTCAGTGTTCTCAGAGAGTGGTCTTAAAAAGATATGGGGTCTCTCTTTGGAGGGGTCTCTCAAGACAGGTACCACTGTATTTATGGGACCTTAATGACCATTCTTGTCATATAATTGACTGTTCATACCTACAGGAACTTATTCCATGACGCCAGTTACTGGCTGCTATACTCATTCACTTAAATTGCTATACAAGGAGCACAATATGTTACAGTAAAACCTGTCTTGAAAGACCACCTCTAGGGATGACCAAGTTGTGGTCTCTCAAGACAGGTGGTGTCTCATAGGAGGTACAAATAACAAGAAAAGTACTAAGCAAACTATGTTCAAAAGGTGGTCTTCCAAGGCAGGTGACTTCTCAAAAACTGTCATTCTACAGTGTGGCCAATGGTTGTCGAGAAAAGCTGTTGACTTAGTCCAAAATTTGGCGCTTGAAGAGTTAAGTTCTGTATTTAATGTAAAGACATAGCTGTTCTCATTAGTTAGTCAAAACAATTAAAGTCCTCAAGGGTAGAGAAAGCTGTGGCAAGTTGCATCATCAGTGTGAATCAATCAGTCTTGAACAATTTGTAACTTTCCCCGGACATAGTAATTAACATGTTCCCTCTATGGATGAATTGTGTGTTAATTATACCATGAGTGTGCAAGGACCCTTGCATCTTCATTTTTATGCTGCACATTATAAAGTAACTTATTTTGGCATTACAACGTGCATTTTGGCCATGCAGAGCAGTTGTCAGCTGTTCACACAGTGGCTGCCAGTGGCACAAATGCTGGCAAACGCTGAAATCCAATTAAGCCTTTTGTGACTTGGTGTTTACCATTGTTACTCAACAGAAGCCAGCTTTAGCCATATCATTTCCGGGCATTTGACAATGTTGGACAGCTGCGAACTGTTGGACAATCCTTTCACTTTTATTTTCATACTCATGGTTAAACTCAGGCACAATATGCCACAAAAGTGTATGTATTATTATTTTCAACTGGTATCCATTAGTACTTTAAGCATAGTATATTTGTTGTGAACAACCTTGTTCATTATTGCTGGTTTTACCATATTTTATTCAAACACGTAAAAGGTTTAGGTCAAATGCACTGTACAAACAACATTTTTTTTTCCAAAATATGTACAATTTGTGATTACTTTTCGTGCATTATGCTAGAGATAATGTCCATTGCTTTGCACATATACCTGTTGAGCTACAGTAGAGTTAGATTGCAATGATAGCAATTTGTTGCTATTAAACATATTAATACATACATTTCCACATTATGTTGTGCTTGCGTTTTGCCATGCATGTGGGTATGGGAACTGACAATGTATTGAAGGTTGCAGTGCCAGCACATGACAGATTTGCATGGATCCTTTTAATTGCAGTTCAACAGAATTCATATGTTGCATGTGTTCCAGTGAGTTTGCTGATGAAGAGGCCTATAGACATGCCAGCATGGGACAGTAGTCATTAGCAGCTTCAGTCAGAGAGTGTCAAACAGTGGCTAATGCTGTATGCCACCTGGTAAAAGCTGGCCAAGGCAGAACCTCAAAAAGCTTAGAACAAATTGGATTTCAGCATTAGCTGGCATTGGTCGGTGTGGGTGGGTGTTTGCCTAGTGTTTGAACACCTGGCAACTGCCGTGAAATGTCAAAATGCATGTTTTAACCCTAATGTCCCTTTGAATTGAGACTGGTGACTTGTCATGTTATCTTGATAGGTCTTATCTACAATTCTCAAAAAAAGTGATTTTCATTACTGTTGCAATTGTTTGAAAACCATACGAAGCAGAGGACATTTGACCCCCATCCTGTTTTGGCCAGTGTAAGGGGGAAAGGGTTAATATGTGATTCGGGTCGGTGACTGGGCATGGGTGAATGTGATGTGCAGTGCATAGCCAGATATTCAGTAGTTTTGGTCGACAAGCTAATGCTGTACTGAGCTAAATATAATGAATACAACATTGTATCAAGTATTGGATGAAACATATGATTGTTTAACATACCCAATTGCAAGTCGGAATGGTCACCATCTGTGTCCCTGAGATGTCATTGAAGCCAAAGTGGGCATTTAAACCAAATAGGAATCATACGAAATGTTCAATTACTTACAGTGCCACATAAGCTGACAAGATACTGCACACTGATGTACATGGTCACCAATGCAGTTGCCTGCTTATCAGCCCTGGGGCCCTGGACTGTTAGTGGACTGGTACCCTACCACCTTTGGGTTACCACCATCCAGATAAAACTGGCCTCAGAGCCAGCTAAACAGACAACCTATGTCACTGAAAAAAATGCAGAAACTGAAGAGATTGGTTCATCAACATGAACAGGTTGGCTTAACCCTAAAAGCACTGATTTAAGATTAAGTCAACATACAGCTTTTCCTCGGGATACTTTGCCCGCATTGCACGCAAAGTATCCCGAGAAAAGCTGTTGACTTAGACTACTTTTTGCTTTAGACCAGGCTGGCTGGTATTTGAATGAAAGGTATCTTCATGAGGAATTTGAATCTTTTAGCCATTATATGTTTAATAGTAATCAGAAAGCGACTAAAGCAGTTATTAGCAGTTTAAGAGTTAACACTTAGGAGGGTCTGAAGAACATCAAAAGGGCAGATGCACTTTGAAGCCATGGGTATAGAGCAGGTTTGCTAATTGTATCAAGCCACATAGTGATGCAAGTCTTGAATGATGAGGGTGGCAATGAAAAATTCTACCATCAGTCAATCCACTTATCTTCCTAAGAATCTTTACATTTCATGAATATTTGATCATTTTTTACATCTAAGTCAATCAAAATTTTTCTGCACCTTATGGTAACCATAAAGTGCACTGGTTTAAGGTGGCACAAACAAAGCTAGGCACTTAGAGGAGTGCTGTCTTCAACCCGCTCTCCTGTTTTGGTTTTATTTTTAGACCCATAAAACTATACAAATTCTTGTTGCTTGGGATCTTAACATTATATATCCACCAAGAAAAAAATTTAAAATCCCTTTTTGGGCGAAAAATGGACATTTTACAAAAGGGTTCGATTTGAAGATTTTTCTCGGGATTCTCGAAAAATATTGTACTTAAAAACTCGAAAATTTGCAAAATGAAACTTCGTAATCATCTCCAGGTTCGGTTCCTTCACTTTTTCCATAAACGCAATAGATAAATTGTAATCGATTATTAATTATGATGCTAGTGAAAATGAACACTTCTTCATGTTTAGGGGGCATGAAACTGCATAAAAAAAACATATTCCAAAACGCAAAAAACCAGTCCTGGGCATGATAGGGGTGTTTTTTAGGGGTTTTGCATATCAACATAACAAGGTCCAAAATGAGGCAAATTTTTCACAACATGACTTCCCCTAAAAGGGCCTCACTGGTGCAGAAAGCTGACTTCTTTACACTTGCGTATGAATATTTGTGGCTGCCAGTGTCGGCTAAATTGCATGGGCGATAAGTGAGTGTGTACAGGCATGCTCCTCCTGGGCATGATTTACCGCTATATACAGATATTTTTTTGGGCCTTTGATCGTGAATCTCATTCCTATCTTGCTCTGTGACACAGATTTGTTCCATTCAAACATTTGTCAACATAATTTTGTTAAAAACGTCAATAACGACATGACGCATTGGAGACAGTGTTCAAAAATACATCATGTTTACACAAATCTTCTTCAGTTCTGTAGCTCTCCGCTTATCTGCCACAGTCACCGTGCTGTGACTAATCTGTGTTTTTCCTTGCCTACCATAAGGAATTTTCACTCCTGCCATTATCAGTGTCTAAATTTGTTCAACCAAAGTGTTTTTGTTAAAATATGATGTGAAAATGCAGCATCTTAGTCCAACAATCTTTGTGTGAAGGCGACTTCTTTTCCCATGTTGTGGACATGAGACCTGCACATGGCATGGGCAACAAAGAATTTGATTGGACAGTTAGCTGCACATGATCCAAGCACTTTTATAATGAGGTAAAATCATGTCTCCATACCCATTCTTGGCTATTTTTGGAGGGATACCCAGGAATATTTTTTTCTTAGCCAATAAGAGAGCTGCTTGTTACATAAAAAGATCAAAATCTGAAGATTCCAGCAGCATAAAACATAATGGTGGATGATGCAAAATATCGTGATCACAGAGGTGCAAAGCTGCAAAGTTACTCAGTTTTGGGGTAAATTTTGCAGTTGTATTATTCCAAATCTTGCGAAAAATGGATATTTGCTTGATTTACATCCATTTAACAAGAATATACTTTTTTTTACCACAAAAGCAAAATAGGCCTAGCCTGATCCGCAAATATCTAAGTTTGCCTACGATAAAATGCACATGCTTGCAGGTAAATAAACATTGTCATTGCAGGCCAGAGGGAAGCTGCTAAAGGTTGGCTTACGTTGTGTGCGGCTCGAATCGACAACGGTTGCACACAATGTTCAAGTACATGTCGGGACCCATGTGCCCAACAACGATGTGCCTGGGTTGTGTTGTTTATTGATATGGTTACATCAATAAGAAATATTTGTATTTTGGTGATGGAGCCAAAATTATTGTCCTTATAATTTTTTTTTCAGTGATGAAGGGTAGTGTATGTTACCTTGGAAGATTTTGTTGTTTAATCTCATAGGGCTTAGCCCTTAAAAACGATTCCTACATTTGACCCCAACATGATTAAAATCAAATGAAAATTGACCAACTTATGGCCAGTTGAAAATCTTTAAGTGGCCAAATGACCTTGATGTTTAACCAATATAGGTTGCATGCAAATGACAAAATGGCACTGTTACATTTACTACCTTTTTGGCACAAAATGAAAATTGGATGATAGTCATCTGAGTTAAACAAAAATGAAAATGGCCAAGTGAACTTCAACTTTAAAGGCCAAAACAAAAATGACCATCAGGTATATGAAGAGTCCAGATATCCATTATTCTGTGTAGTCAAATACTGGCCTGGCTACAGCTCTGTGGTAGCAATGCATGCACCTTCTAAAGTATAGCAAATCAAAAATCCTGAAAACCTAATGTTAATACAGCAGAAAGGTGGTTAGAAATAAAATTGCAGTTATTGGTAAGCTGATTGTTCTATAAGATACTTGATTGAAGGGTGTTTTGCAAGTACAATCCGCTGTCCTCAGTTTTGGCACGTACACATGACTCGGCCTTGGAAGTACAACATACAGGGCGATTGATGTACCAGTTGTCAGCATGTTCCATGTGCTGTCATTGAGGGATTTTGCTGACACCATGGTGCACTCAGTGGTAAAGGCCTTGGATAGTCAATGCAAGATGAACTTGACTTTATATGGGGCACATTGGTAGTCAGGCTCCTGAATTTGTATGCAGAATGGGAATGAAATTTCAGTATTCTGCCATGGTATTGGGAAGATCTGTCACTTCTGTTAGGATGAACAGCTCGTCAGTTTCATGAAAAACCTGAGTTCTGGAAAATGTTGACAGCAAAATGTTTCTTTGAATTTCAAGATAATCTTTCCTCCCCTGGGAGCCTAATCACTTTCATAAAGGCATGCTATCACAGCAGGGAGGAAGTCTGCCTGATTAAAGTGAAATGAGTTAACTCATTCCATACCAGTCCCTGATATTTACATGTATGTTTACCTAGATTAAGACCACAATTGCATCTTTAAATTCTTCATGAAAAAGAGCTTTCGTTCAAGTACCAACATGCCTATCATCTTAAGTCAGTGGTTCTGGCACTGCCTGGCAAGTCATGCTGCAGCTGCCGCAAGGGCAGCTGCAGCATGACTTGCCAGGCAGTGCCAGAACCACTGACCAAGCTTGGCCTGTGACCATAGAATGGAATGAGTTAATTAGTGTGAAAAGATCAAAATCTAAGTATCAGCAAATTAGCACTTGCAGGGTCATTGGGAGCAGCCCTCGAATTGGGCAATGGCGAAGGCTAGTGGGGACAGAGAAAAGCAGGTAATGAGTTCAGCATGTCACAAGCAGAGTTTAGGGTTCCTTGCAATGACAACAGCATTAATAGACTTGTTCATACCAAGTTGTACCGAACTTTTCCCGGACTGTAATTAATCATGCATTCCATTGCTGGCCTGATTGTCCAATCAGCAAGTAGCCGAATCGGGCCGTCATATGTTTACAATGGATGCCACGGCAAATGCTAGTGATTACAACATGGATTGGGGTGAACAGTGCAAATCTTTTACCTAAAATGTCACATCAGTGGTGAAACATACATATAGTTTGTTGACAATTCGATTTTTCGTTAATTCCAAGCACATGCATCCTGTGTTTTAATGCTTCCACACGTTATCCGGCCAGCGTGGTTTAGCACAACATGTAAACAAAGCAGGGTGCCTTACCTGAAATGAACCAAATAAACCCAAGTCCTATGAACTGGTCTATTGACACAAAACTTGTGGAACAAGCCTTGGGTCTTTTAATCCTTTTTTTTTTCTTTTTCAACACTGAGTGAAATTTTATGCAGCAGTTCTAATGAGTTCTTGGTTTTAGAGCTGAAAATATCATCTGATGGCTTTGATAAAAAGAGGGAATCTGGAAAAATCTGGTGAGAGCAGCAGATGAGTTTAGTCTTGCATGGAAATGCCATTGAGCTGAGCAGGCCCAATTACATACTAATTAATTCTCTATAATGACTTCTAGTGTAGCTACATTCATAAACATTCATTGGAAAAGCAGATGAATAGCATATATGAAATATACTGTACAAAGCAGACATAGGATATACAAAGGTGTACTGTGCATGGACAGTGTTGGTTAATAGCAGCTCATTAACAAATGAAATTTTTTTTTTTAAAAAGTGACATGTCAGTCGATAGCAGGTAGTTGTTTAGACTCATTTCTTTAACTTCTGTCTAGAATTTTGACCCCATCCACTAACCCCAGGGTACATGAGTATAACTTAGCCATAAGGGTGTTGTCATTGCCAAATACCTGTGTGTGTATCTCTGTCTGTCTGTGCACATTATAACTGCTGTAACTTCTCACCAAATCAAGATACAATGATCAAACCATAATTCACAGCTGAAGCAATGTGTGCGGACCTTGCATAAGTTTGCTCCATGGCGACATTCA
The DNA here is from genome assembly GCA_964020975.1 of Hermodice carunculata. Lineage (NCBI taxonomy): Eukaryota > Metazoa > Annelida > Polychaeta > Eunicida > Amphinomidae > Hermodice > Hermodice carunculata. Next base: position 85,237,882 of record OZ026617.1, on the reverse strand, counting down.
CCTTGTTTTCAAAGCCACAGCTGACCACATGGGAAATTCATTTATGCTCGATCATCATGCTCCCCAAAATGAAACACCCGACAATTACTCTTGATTATAAATATAACTTAATGCCACATGCTTTCAACTAGCTACATGTAAAACTCTGCTGTACATACTTTCTGAGTGTACTTAAGACCATATGATACTGGCTGGATCATGTTCTGTTGACTATATATTTAAGGTTTCATTAAAATAAGCCTCAAAGGAAGCCAGTTCAGGGTTATTAAACTCCCTAAAATAAACCCCAAAGAATGCCTATTTTAGATATATATATATATATATATATATATATATATATATATATATATATATATATATATATATATATATATATATATGTATATATATATTTATGTATATGTATATATATATATGTATATATATATATATATATATATATATATATATATATATATATATATATATATATATATATATATATATATATATAAACACACACACAAGAAGATACATATTACCTTGCATATGTGTGTGTGGCATTTTTTTCCTGATTGAGAACCTGTAGCCATTTCAAGAAGAAAAATTCAGTTCTTTATAATTTCACTTGACAATGTAGAATGATGATTATACATCATGATTTTTGCAAACATTTGAATACAAGATCTGTTAAAAGATAAGATTTTTGCAGAGATGAATGTGTAGTTTAGTGATTTTTCAAACAGTGTGGCTTTCATTTTTCCTTTGTGGAATAAAAATGATCCAGCTCCTATCCTTGATGCTTAATTGGTTTTATAAGCACCCAACCCATCACACAAAACCTGTTTCAAATTATTTTATCACAAGTTAATATTTTCAAACCATGACAAAATGGCTGTTTGTCTCAGCCATTGTGTAGTATTTGATGTCCTCGTAATTGATCAAGACTTGTTTTGAGGGACCCTGGCTGCATAAAGCCATCCTCTTTGACAAACTACTTTGCAAATTTAACATCAAAATCTTACTTATTCCATGTTATTATACCCCTTGCAAGTGAATTTTTGGGAGGATAACGTGTTTTCATGTCATCTGACAGCATGTCCATCTGACTGTTCGTCTGTAGCACAATTCTTGCAAGCAAAAAGTCACAATTTACAGGTCGTATCGGGCTCAAATTTACCTGAATTTTGCTTGGACATTATTTCTTGACCTAATTACATTTTATTTTGGTGACCTCTGTGCTCATTTTCAGGGTCACAGGTCCCACATGTGTGTGCAAAGTTGGGGTGTCTAGTTTGTCAGCAATGACTGTTCTAGTTGTACATGTACTATCATGAGACCAACTGTTTATGTAGACACTGCAACTTCTTGCACCAATATTAGGACAATCTCAGAGAGTGGATGTATCCACGTGAATTTTGAGTTTGATGTATGGTTTGAACTTTATTGCAGAACATTACTTCAAGATACATATAGAAAGTTGAAATAGACAAATGAAAATGTCAAGCAGTTGCGAGAATGCAACAATGTTCTGAGAACCTATGAGTCAGACATGCAAAGTCACAACACGTGACGGATGTTCTTTTAATTTCAAACTATTATATATGTTCTCCCGCCATGATCATCACATTTGCATTGATCAAAATAAGTCTCAAAGGAGGCCTGTTCAGGGATATTCAAACTCTCTATAATAAACCCCATAAGAATGTCTAAAGCTGATGTAATTATCTACTTGTGCTCAGTCAGCCATATTTCATTCTGTAGGTCTGCTTGCTCCTCGGTTTGAAATATGAGGAGCAATTGTGCTAAAAATTGACAGGCAAATTGTAATGCAAATCAAGCCACACTGTGCTTCAGACTCAACAAGGTTGGCACAGCAGGTCCAAATATTGCATACCTATTAATGTACCTGGGAACTTCTGTTTGATGAGTATGCAATACTACCTCTTATTTTCTTTTTTCATGCCTTGATCAGGTGGTAATTAAGGAAAAAAAAAAACAAAAAACAAAAACAAAAACAAAAACAAAAACAAGAACAAAAATCAGGTGGTAATTAAGAAAAAAAAAACAAAAACAAAAACAAAAACAAAAACAAAAACAAAAACAAACAAGAACAAAAACAAAAACAAAAACAACAAAAACAAAAACAAAAACAAAAACAAAACAAACCCCAAAACACAATATCTTTTTGCAGTTTGAATATGACATCTGGATTTATGTACATCTGTACATTATGTGTAGCTGAGATATTTGAAATACTTTGACAGATGCATACATTGCTGGCTGCAAAGTGAAAACTTCACCCTTTCCCCATAACCAGACAAAAACTAGCTGGTGGTCAAATGCCACCTGTGTAAATGCTAAATTTCAACAGTAATTAACCCTTTCCTTCTTGAAGTAAGTCTGAGTCAACAGCTTTCCTTGGCATAGGTTGGGCATTAAGTGCCCAACTCATGGCAAGGAAAGCTGTTGACTTGGGTCATGTTATCTTGATAGGTCTCAATTACTAATTCTCAAACTGTTTGCCAATAATGTTGAAGAAAGCTGAAAATGCTAAAGCAGATGGCATTTTACCACAAGCCAATTTTGGCCAGTTCAAGGGGGAAATTAAGGTTTAATGAAGTAACAGTGTGAGTGAGAGTTGTAGTTTGAGACCTATCAACATACCATGACCCAGATCAACTGCTTTCCTTGGCATGATCTAGGTGCCTACATCAGGAAAAAGCTGTTTACTCAGACATAAATTTAATCTTAATTCAAAGGGAAAGGGTTTAACTTGATGTAGTGGCTGTCAGACAGGAACAGTGTCTAATTGGCCATCACCCTACTCAGCTCTGCATGAGTTGGGCAAGTGTCAGGTATATTGCAGGAGTACTGTGCAGAACTATTACTATTGATTCCTGGCCAAAGGCTTTTAAACTTGACGTGTCTTGAATCTACGTCTGACGTGTCTTGAATCTGTGTCCTGGGGGAATCGATAAACAGTAAAAATATGTCTCGGTGTTATGATATGAATAACTGGTGTTGTGTCCTGGGAACAGATGCATGCAGGTACAGGGAGGTATAAAGCACAATAATTAATGCATTGTACTTTCATATGCCTAGAAAGGAAACTGCCTAGTTGCACGGCACAGGTATGATTTGTATCCTAATTGTGCAGTTATTATGTATCGCAAAACCGAATGACTAAATAATTGTCAGTCCCCTGGCTCCTGGCTGGTGCTGTACATTTGTCTTAACCACACAGGTATGCAGATTTGATTGGGTTAATTTTGCAGTAAATCTTTTTTTTTTATTCTTTTGGGCTTTTGTACAGGTTAACCTGAGACAGAAAAGGCAAACCATGAAACAGAAAAATCAGTAAGCTGTTAGCAGCTTCAATACACTTAATTAGTTGAGCTTGGGTTGCCAGCCTTGGAATTACCTAACCATGATATTTATGTGCTCCCATGCTCAGAGGAAAAGGTATTATGTTGCATTAACTTTTGCCCATAGATTGATCAGTCCCTCCAACAGACAATTCTCATTTGGCCTAATAATTTGTGTAATTAGATTCACCTGCTGAAAGAAACGATAGAAGGAAGCAAATATATGTAAGTTTTACCTTGGAACCATTAATGATTAATAGTCCCCTGTCTAGCTGCAAGCCACAATTGACGTTGAAGACTACTCTAAAACTGGTAGCCAGATCACTTTCAAACTTGGTGTGGATATACGTTTAGTAGGTCTCTACAAAGTTAGGTCAACAAATCATGATCATATGACTTTAAGATTTGGAATTTTCAAAGAATTTTTTTGAGACAAAATCTTAAGAAATCTTACACCTGGCCAATTGTTTTGAAATTGCACAGGGGACATTTAACAGACCACCAGACCTTAATCTGTTCACCAGGAAGCACTGCTGCTTTTTGCCCTGCTGATTTGTCAGTCAGCAGAGCTTATGTACCCTATTTACATTCATTGTCTGTCTGTTTCAAACAGAAGTTTAGTCTAATAGACAAACAGTTTGTCCTTTAGACTAAACAATATTCTGCTAAAAAATCATCACTTGGAATACTTTGAGCTTACACTTAGATGTTTCCAAGGTGGGCCTGATCCCAAGTTCTCAAAGGAGATGATGATGTAATGATTTTTCTATTTTTGATTATATTTTTTTCTGTGAATATAAAAAAACCAAAACAAAAACAAGAACCCAAAGTTTCTTCTCAGGAACTGAACTTCGCCTGACTTAATGTGGTATTGCAGACAGAGTTACCTGGAGTCATGTTGTTTATGCATTGGCCACCAGGTATTGCTGCGAGTGTTTCCCTTTTTTTTTCAAATGAATTTTTCATTTTTTGTATGTTAAAACTAGTTTTGACTTCTCTACAATGGCTGAACAGAACTGTTTGAATTTAGAATATAATCTGGCTAAACATGATAATTTTGGAAAATGATGAGGATATGTTTTATCAAAGTTATGGAACATTAAACTTCATGATCATGTGTCAGCAAGTGCTGCAACCATAACTTATATGTGTGTGTTTATGTACCGGTGTATATATATGTATGTATATATATATATATATATATATATATATATATATATATATATATATATATATATATATATATATATATATATATATATATATATGGATTGTCTTTGCTGAATATTTAGCTTAGACAAGGAGCTGCCACGCAGAGAGACATGTTTGGGTATAGGCTCTGAAACATGTTCTGAGTAGTTACCCGCTGAAGACCCTTTAATTTATTTGGCCCAAGTACAGCCTATGTCAAAATTCTACAGAAGAATGTGTGCAATATGGACAATAGTACTTCCATATGTATATAGGTTAGACAGTGACAGCTAGGTTAGCTTATGCAGAGTAAAGAGTTTGAACTACGAATAGAGTAATGACTACTAGGAAGTGGTTCTGGACAAAAAGATACAAATACAATATATATAAAAACCAACAGTATATGTACAGTACATGTACAGTACATGTACAGATATTCCCCAGGTGGACTTTCACAGAATTTATGATGATGCTGATGCAATTATTATGCATCCCTTGACACAGAATGCATATTATAGTGTTTGGTAGAGTGTAACGTTTTTTTCTTGCTGACTCAGCAACTCTGACCTAATGGCTTAAAGCTTGGTTATTATGGATCCTAGTCCCATGACGATGATTCAATGTTAATGTTAAAGTACCAGTGGGTTCTCTTTTGGTGTTGTTAATTTTGACGTAAATGCCCTCAAAATAATAGGTGAAACGTGCTTGGTAATATTAAACTTTTGGTCAACCATTTGTAAGCACTGATACTAACAGTAAATGTATACTTTTATATCAGTAAAGTCTGCACTTGCAGAAGCAGCAGATTCCAGTCAGTAGAGTACAGGATCCATGTGATCCTCATGTTTCTATTTTTTATGAATGCTTGTGCTTTTGTAATTTTTTCTTCTCCCAAACTACAAGTTGGATTCTCTTCAAAACTTGTTCTAAAATACAGCTAGACACAGTATCCACCAATGTTGTTCATTAGATGGATATACTTTTTTGTAGATTTATAATGATTTTTAGAAATATGGAATGAGCGGTCACCACAGGTAGATATACTAGTGTGCCGTCATTTGATGGTTTTTAAAGTTTTCTTTGAATAGTTTACCAGATCCACAGCAAACTTGGTGGAGGATGTACCTGGGGTGATGAATCATTTATCATGCATCTTCAAATGGCCATGGTCAGATAGCTGTGGTATTAAGTAGAGTTAGCATCATATGTATTACAAGTACATTATAAATTCATTATTTTACAAAATTCGATCATTGGCCTAATATTTATTTGGTATGAATTTAGAAGTTCCATTTCAATTTGTCATCAAAATTAGTGTCATTGAGGACATAGCAAAGGACACTCAATTTGACATGTTGAAAAATAAGAAGTCTGATGATACCAAAAATACTACAAATGTATATTGTGTATAGAAGTTCAATATTGTGTAATATGGGTGACCTTGACCTAATTTCTTAAAGTCACAGAGCTAGTGCATATCAGGAAATGATTAGGCCAATGGTCAGACTTTGTAATATGTTGTGTGACCTTTAACTATTTTCCAATGTCATTAAGCACTCAAGGGCACTAAATTCCAAAGATTGATAAAGAATAAGGGGAATGATACCACATGTACCACAAATATGTCTTCATATGGAAGTGTGGTGTTGCACCGTATGGATGAGCTTGACTATAATTCCTCATTTTCATAGAGGGAATGCTTTTCACAATGTTTCAGGAAATGAAGTTTTGGTTATCAGATTACATGTCAGCAGACTGTTCATGCACCCATCTTGTTTTTAATTAGATTTTGCGTATATACAATTTTTTTTCTTCCTAGATTAAATACAGTGTGGAATTTCAATCAAAAAGTGACTTTCAATAACACAGACAAAGCAGTTTGAAGATGGGCTTTCACTGCTGCATTAGGTTGCCGATTCTCTGAGGGTCTGTCTGTCTGTCTCTTTCTCTCTTTCTCAGCATTTTGAAGCAAGGTAGGATTGAAACCCAAGCATTTATTATGATTTACTCTGTGGATCAACACACCTCCATTGTTACGCCTCCATACATCCTTGTCCTAGGAAAAGGGCACAAGGACGAGACAGTGTGTAATGGCTCTTTGGATTCCATAAGCTGAAATAAACACTGCATCTTTGTCCTCACCACTCTTTGTTAACCCAGTTGCCCTTGTTACAAAGTGGTGTACCATAGCGGTAAATGAATACAATGTGCAAACATTTATTATTCAGTGTTTACTAACCATAATCAGCTGTTTGTTTACTGTGCTGTTTTTCCCATTTCTGTCCATGCATAAATGTTTTATGTGGCTTGCATTATCCCAAATTGTAGAGTTTTTATATTATGGTCTGGTGAAATGAGTGAATTCTTTCATTGCCTTGTTGTGGACTGGGTCAACAACTTTCCTATGGGTTCTTTGGATGCAATGCACCCGCAGTTCTGAGCAAAGCTGTTGACCACAAACATTTTTCATCCTCTTTGGAAACAGAAATGTATACTGCTACTGGAATGGACGATCTTCTACGGAGGAGTTCTAGTTGGAAATCATCGTAATGCAGAGATAAGTAAAAGTTGAGTAGTAAGCAGCACGGTAAGGTTTGATCCAAACAGTGAGCAGTACATTGGTGTTGTCTTGGCTGCTGTCTCCCTTGGGTCCAAAGCTCTCTAGGCAACCAGTGGAAACAGTTCTTGTGCTCTAACCCTTTCTGCCTTGAATTAAGACTGAGTAAACAGCTTTCCTTGACATGGGTTGGGCACTAAGTGCCCAACCCATGCCAAGGAAAACGGATAACCAGGGTCATGTGATTTTGATAGGTTCCATCTACAATTCTCAGTCAAATTTTTTCCAGCACTGTTGAAATTAGTTGAAAACACTGAAGCAGACAACATTTGACCACCAGCGGATTTTTCGCTGGTTTAGGTGAGAAAGGGTTAATGAGGCTTGACATTTCTCTGTTGGTGATGGCAATTTGAAAGGCTTTCAGTCAAGTCCATCAGCATAACATTATGACACTAGTAACCTTTTCCTTCTGCAATAACGCAATGTGTTGTGTATTCCGAAAATGTCAGCATTCTATTTTTCATCAGCAATAAATTGCTGAAGAAGCAAAATTAGGAAAATGGACTTTTTACATATTTTTATCACGTTTCCCCAGAAACTAGCTAAAACTGCATGGCTGACGGTTAAAATGTCATCTGCTTCAATGATTTTTTTTCAAATTTTAGGGATAGGCAAGAAAGTGTCAATGAGAATTGTAGCTGAGCGTAATGGGAATAGCATGCCCCAGCTCAAGAGCTGTCAAAGGGGTGAGTAAGGAGGGTGTACTTATAGCAGCTGCCCCAACCCTAGGAACATTGTTGACTCAAGGGTCAGAGTTAAGCTTGTAGTGTTATAGTGTTATAAAGGGAAAACACAAAGTGTTTCATCACTTCAGGATGCAAAATAATGTCTGACATAATGAACCTCTGTACCCAGGGAGTGGTACCTTGACTAGACCATATTGACATCAAACGTTTACAAGTTGTCAAACAGGACTTTGTAAGAGATCTAGAAACAAATAGTAAATGAGGGACTAGATCAATGTAGCTTGGGCAAATTTGATTTAATAAGATAGAGAGGGGAAAAAGTAGTTGAGCTTGATTTTTTTTGGGGGGGGGGGGGCATTTTGGGGGAAAATTAAAAAAAAAAAAAACAAAAAGAAAAACTTCTCAAAAACCACTTGTGTCAAGGCTTTAATTTCAAATTTGAAACAAACACTTCTGAGTGCCCTTGAACCAAGATGGAGCTAATATTTTGGGTTAAATGTCAAGGTAAGCTGAGGACGGGCTGTTCACACAGCACTGATGGAATCTTGTTCAGCGAAAGTCTGGAGCAAAAAATAGATGATCTCTGAAAGGACAGTGAACACAATATTTTTTCTTTGGAAGGGTCAAAGGGGTGCTGGTAAGGAAGGGTAATAGGGTGAAGTGTCCCACTGCAATGATGTAGCTGCAGTCTGGAGGGGAGCACTCTTTGGGCTCTGTTGCAATTAAACTGCTCAATTTACCGACTGTATACACTTGTAATCGTGTTATAAGCCTAGTCCTACTGCCATTCACGTCAAGTTAAGTGTGACTTATGCAAGATGGCAGATTGATTTTTGGGTGCATTAGCAGGTACAAAAGTAATATGTACTCAGTTACAATGTTGGTTGAAGTATATAGACTCATGCATTGCATGTTTGTGTGTGGGGGGGGGGTCCTTTTTTTTATTTTTTTACTTTTTTTATTTTTGAGTATCTGAATTCCATGGTGAAGGAAGGATACTCAAACTGGGTGCGGTACATTATGTGTGCACGTTTGTGCAGAAGCTGGCTGTTTTACTGTGGCAATTTGGATGGATCCCAGTTCCTGTGTTTCCTGTCCACGTCTTGAGAGTGACAGCACTGCCTGAGGGAGCCAGGCAATTATTGTATAATTTCACCAATAACGATAAATATCCTCTTTGTCTTTGATTGGGTGAAAGGACAGGTAATGGCAAGATGAGGAGAAACTTCAGCATTAATATTTAAGCAAGGTCCATGAAAAAAAAAAAAAAAAAAGAAAAGAAAAATCAATATACGTGTAGATCTGCAGAAACAGATATCGTCACATGCTGTTTTTGGACAGATCAATGGAAGGACTATTTTACACATATTAAGGCGATAGTTGCTTTATTGAACTTGGTAACCTACGCAATAATGGGCAATTATTGAAATTGCAAAATGCTGCTTTGTGGAATAAATGCTGATCGAATAGTAGACAATTTTTTCTTTTTAAGTTGGGACCGGAGTATGTATGATTGAGTTGATCAGCTTTTGGTATAATTCCGTAACAGACCATTCTTAGGTGCGTCATTGGATATGAATCAGGCCCTGCCATAAATAAATCACTGGCGAGCTTTGGATAGCTCAGCTACACTCCAACCCAGGTGAGCTATGATGGTGGGGAGCTGGGTATGTGAATTCAAAGTAAAATATGTTGTGTAGGTGAGTGATCCACAGCTCCGCCTAAAATGTTTTAGATGTGTTTAGAGGGGAGTGCGAACGATCCGTAATAAGTCCCCTTACATGGCATTCAGGACAATGAATAGCAGAGATATTCTGGAAAAATTTTAGACGTGATTAATTACAAATAAAATGTTTGTAATATTGCTATATAAATGGGAACAAATGAGTGTATGCTGTGACTGCTGGCTAGGTTACATGTGGGTCCATTATGCAGAGGACAGTCCCCAAAAAATTGCACAAGGTGCGAGGAATACAAATTTTTCCAAACAGATTCAACATTTTGCTCATATTGCAAAATGCTAGCTGAAGAAGCAAAAAATTTGCATTTAACACTTTCCCGTTTAAATTGATGAAAAGCGCCGAAATGTAACTTGTCTGCTTTAATGTTTTTTTTATTAAAATTCATGTCAATATGACACTTTTCTTTTGCTTAGAATTGTAGAGTTGACCTCTGAGATGGCGTGCCCCAGATGGAAAGTTCCTTGGCTCCATCAGGTTGGATGCATTGCACCATGGAAAGTTATTGACTTAGTCTGAGAGTCTCTCATAGGAGCAAATCTTAATCCAGTTCCATAGTCTGTTTTATACTTGTTGGGTAAATATTCATCAGGAGCTTTTCTGTGGAAAAGTTCCCAACAGAAATGCAGCCTTATGTACAGGCAAGAAGGTACACCACTGCCGAAACTGTTATTAACCTCTGCACAAATACAAGGCAACCAAACTCCAGTGTAAATATTACATATATACCAGCTGAGGAGATAGGTCTGTGTGCACACTTGCGCAATGATATCTCCAATTTGACACAGTTTTGTTGATGGACAGCACACTCATGCATACTGCTTAGCCCTGACATACTCTCTGGATTCCGAGATCTTTGTGTTTTAACTCATTCTATTCCAGTCCCTGATTTTTCCGTTTATTTACCTAGATTATTGACGACAATTGCATATTTAAATTCTTCATGAAAAGAGCTTTCGTTCAATTACCAACGTATGCATGCCTATAGTGTAAAGTCAGTGCCAGAACCACTGACCAAGACCTGTGACCATATAGTATGGAATGAGTTAATGTATGCAAAACCTTCCTGAACAGTGTTTCAGAGAGGTTAAGCCACATGGGCTAGGTAGGATCAGGTGAATTAAATTAGAAGTAATAATTTTTTAAAAACAATAATCATTTGTAAAAAAGCATTGAGAAATTATTTGATTTGTGTAATACTGTTTGCAGTAGACTTCTGTTTTGAAACTACCCCAAAACAATAAAGGGCAGAAATGCACTTTCATGAGCCGTATGTAAACTATGAATCATTGGAATTAGTAAAGCCTACCCTAAATGATAGATTGATGAAATTCTTTGATTGTACGTACATTTCTTTGGATGACTGTGGTTATTTATAACACACACATATTTTTCTCTAAAAAAGTAACATATATCAATTTTCACAAATTCCTGTGCAATCACCCCAAATACTGTACAATATTCCTTTAAAGACGGGAAAATTCAGCATATTGGTATTTTCTCTGCAATATTTACCAAACATGAAAAACTGTCATACATACATGTTATGTAAAAGAGATCTTCCGTTTGATATGTGTGGTTGTGCAACATATTCCTTAAAATCTGTTAACCACAGAGTCTGCTGCATTTCTAGCAAGCTATCAGAAATGAGACCACAAAAACAGCTGAATTGGCCATATATCATATGCATTAAATCTGAGATTATTGTGAATGCTCTGGGGGCCGGGCAAAAGTGTTCACTAATTGCAGGTGTTCATTTTAATGTCAGGGTTGACTTACATGAATTCATGAATATGAGACAAAGCATGCTAGCTGGCTTTGAAAGCACTCTTTATTGATGTAATACATGCAAGTGTAGCCTTATGTATGTAAGTCTGAAGGCAGTATCCACTGTAAAGCTTATTATGAGTCCAATACATGAAAAGAGTGAGAAACTTTAAGGATGAAATTGTTATCCGTAAGACACATACAACTGTTAACTGTAAGACACACATGGTACTTACTGTATACTCAGTATGACAATACAGTGGTGCCCCTCTTATGAGGCCCCCCTGAAGAGAGGCCACCCCCTCTAGAAAGACCCCCTTCTCCATGCAGCAATTATGGGATTTCCATAACATACTCCCCCTCAAGTGAGGCCACCCCCCTTATAAGGCCACATTTCTGGTGCATTTGGGGTGGCCTTATAAGAGGGGGCCACTGTACCTACATACTGTATATTGTCTGCTGTAGTGTAGAATTTCATATTGGTCCATGTACATGTGTATGTTTACCATGTGCTTTATTTTAATTTACCTGCTATTAGAGTTACCAGGACATACTCAGTAAATTTGTACATTGTCTGCCGTCGGGTAGAATTTTATGTTGGTACATGTACCTATGTATACAGGGTTTTAATTTAGCAGGTGCCCGATGTCCCAAGGCAAGTTCAAATGCAGTTGGGCAAGTTCACTTTACAACTTTGTTTCCCATTGGGCAAGTTAACCCTTTCCCCCTCAAACCGGCCAAAACTGGCTGGTGGTCAAATGTCATCTGCTTTAGTGTTTTCAACTAATTTCAACAGTTATGAAAAACAATTTGACTGAGAAATGTACACGAGACTTATCAAGATCACATGACCCAGGTCAACAGCTTTCCTTGGCATGGGTTGGGCTCTAAGTGCCCAACCCATGACAAGGAAAGCTGTTGACTCAGTCTTAATTCAAGGGGGAAAGGGTTAAAGAAAAGTGATTCAAGATAATCAACAGCTGACCTTTTTCCTCAGTTGTTACAAAGCTAAGTGTTCCCTGTACAGGTAAACAACCACTGTTGCACAATTCACGGCAAGCTATATCAATATGAGCACTGATTGGCTCCAACTCATCTTGTAGCCAGCTTTAAATACCTTTGCCATTGTTAACCATGCAGTAAGAAATGTGCAACCTGGCAGTTGAAATATCTTAAATCACGTGGCCATTTGTGATCGGCAAAGCCCCTGAAAAGGGTGCAAAGGACACAGGGAAGACAAGAATAGAATCTGAGAGGTGGTGCAGATGTCTCGCTAGAAGTGACTTTCAACATTTCGGATGAACATAGCCAGTTCATATTCTGTATGGAAAGACAATGACGCCACATGAGGGTGCTGATATTCAAGGCATGGTATTAAAATGATGCCATGAAACACCAAGACTGTTCCACCATATCTGTTAAGTTAGCTGTTTTGTGTGGCAAGTTAAGGAATCTCAGGGCAAGTTGGGCTTATGTGTGACTTGCCCGCAGGGCATGTTACAAAAAATAGCTAAATTCTAACCCTGGTATACCTTGTGCTTTAATCTACCAGCTAAAGAGTTCAGTCTCCCCACAGAACCACTGTTTTCAGAAGTAAGTATTAATAATGTCCCTGGTTCTCTCCCTTTTTTAGGACTGTATGTACAGTTGTTTTCCTTACACTCGATATTGTTAAATGAAACATGAAACCTTCTGCCAGCTTTCTGTGGCTCAAACGGACTCTCAACAACAAATTCTTTCTATTATTAAGACTTCTTTTCAGGGCCAGAATTTCGGTGAGAATCCGAGAATTCATTCTCGTAAAGATTCTCCTAAACTTGTCTTTCTTTAAAAAGAACCTAATTGACAAAAATCCGAAGAGATTCTTGCAAAATTTTGCGAAATTTCTGGCCCTGCTTTTCTTGAATTTAAAACTTCATCCCCCCGTATACATACCCAACTCAGTTTGGGGTGCATTTGGCAAGCCAGGTAAGGCCAACATGAAGATGCTACAGTCTGCCAATATGCATGTATGTAATTTGAACCAATACATTATAGCATGTATAGGGTGGCTTAGAGTGTTCTTATTGTTACTCAATTTCAAATCCTGTCTGGAAACAGAATTATGAGTCTTGCATAAAGCACCCAAGATGAGTCTGGCTCTGTCATGAATGCTCACACCCAAGTTTGTTTGTGCCACGTGACATGTCAGCCGCCTCTATTTTGTTAGCGTTATAGACAGTGTTAGCTCAGCAGTCCTGTGACACATCAACTAATGTGTGTGTTTGTACGCAGCATATTGGCGCCCAGCTCCAATGAATGCAGTCATCCCAGGTTTGATAGCCATCCTGTAATCTGTATAATCGTACAAGTTTAATTACCTGAAGGCTTCTTCCTGTTGTGGACATTATACTTATTGGCTCAACCTCATTGCAAAAGATGTACCTTACACACAGCATGAGAGCCAGGCATGTGTTAATGGAGCAGATTCTGAGATAATCAGTCCAGCTGAACAACTACAGTAGCTAGTCCCTCTGTTGGGAGACCACCTGCCTTTTGTGGCCATGTTTCACTGTACACAAGTGCATAATAATTTTCCTCTTTTGGGAGGCCACCTGCAGAACCTGACCAGTGACCACCCAAAATGACCCTAAAAGTCTATCCATCCAGATATTCCCCTTTTGAGATACGTATAAGTAATTCAAACCAGTTTACAAATTCAAAATGTGTTTATAATGCCAATGAATGAGTCAACACCTGACTGCAAGATGGAATGGGGTTTACTAAGTGTATGTCAGTCATGTTTGAATCTAAATTATCGATTGGAATTTAAGTAATGGTTAGTTATTGGGCAGGTATAGTTCAAGAGTGTAACCTCCTTTGGGAGACATCCTCCTCCTGTATGTGATCACTTCTTGGATGGCACTAGGATGGTCTCTGAAAGGAGGAGGGACTGTTATACATTACACAAAAAGTAATAACTTTCTGCCCCCCCCCCCACCAGGGGGGGTGTCCAGTAACCCAGGTTGAATTTATTGTTTGAGATCAAATCAAGAGAAGTGTTCAGTGTTCACAGAAGCAGGTGTTTCTCTAACAGCAGGTGAAATTAACATGTAATATAGAGTGCTTCCCATTTCATATAATGAGGCACAAATAGGACTGATGAAAGGTGTTCATTATAGTCAGGTGTTCACTTGGACAGGGTTACTGCGTGTAAATGGAAGTAGATTCTCCTTTAAGTCAGGGAGCCCACATAGGAACATAGGAAACAGATACTTTAGTGACAAGAGATATTATTAAGATATCAAATATCTTTGAAGAATAAGGATAGAGTTGTCACACATAGATGATTTCCTTTTATGATATGCTGTGTTGATGTTTGCTGAGGAGTTAACCCATTCCCCCTCAAACTTAAGCCAAAACTGGCTGGTGGGTAACTATTGTCTTCTTGAGTGCTTTCAATCAATTTCAACAGTGATGAAAAACAATTTGACGGAGAATTGTAGATGAGACCTACATGTACTGTGAATTCATTTAATTTCACTGTGTTCTTATTTTTGCATATTTTGCTGATGCTTCAAAACCATGAAAATAAGAACCCAGTGAAATATATTTTTAGCGTGGCATTGATAGGAATTATAATAACAAAAATAGTGAATTTAAAGTTTCAGTGAAAGGTCCAAAATTAAAAAAACGTGAAAATTAATTCCAATGAAAAATATATGTATTCATAATATCAAGATAACATGCCCCAGGTCAACAGCTTTCCGTGGCATGGTTTATGCTCCTAGTGCCCGTGCCAAGGAATGCTGTTGATTCAGTTTTAATTTAAGATGAAAAAGGTTAAGGGTTGAAAGCTTTTTCTTTGACCAAGCAGACTGTTCTTATAGCCAGCAGGGAAATACCTGTTGTACTGTCACAAGTTTGAGGATCATTTATTGCAGATAAATTGCATGTTTTTACATGAAAACTGCTTCATCATTAACATTTGTAAACTTTAATACTTTACATTCAAGCTTTATCATTGATAAGACAACCTTTGATGCCAAGCACCGTTGTCTTGCCATAATATATTGCTTCAACTGCTAATGTGTACAAAATCGCATTTTAAACACTGTTCTAATTGTTCACTTTGTATATCATGTTTTACATATATGCCTAGTTGATGCATCCTTTCAACAAATACCACATGTGCAACTGTTTGACCCCTTGATATTATATGATATTGGAGCTACGTTTATATGTGGCAGTCAAAAACATTGTGGCAGGGCACGTGGATCCTTTGGATCATGGTGCATTTGTATGTACATTGTACTAGAGGCCAATGCAGATGGAAATCCCAACCTGCCAAGATAGGTGGGACAGCAATAAGGAACAGACTGCATGAGAGATAGGTTGTGTGTAGCTGTCTCCAGCATTACACTCAAGGTATTTATCCCATATTAAAGGCAAATAAAGTGTACTGATTGGATAAACATTATTTTCCGAATTTCGTACACCACAGGCCTAGATGCTGTGTTGTGGTATATGAAATTCGTATACCATGATAGGCGCAGCCTAAAAATTTGTACCATAGTCGCTTTGTTTTCATTTTGAAGCAGACGATAAATGTTTGTAACAAGTGCTGGCTTGTCAATGAGGAAGATTTGGCTTTAAAAAGAAAAGCTTTGATACCTCAAAATACTGAAAAGCAAATAAGACATCAGCAATTGCTTTTCATATGAGATAAAATTGTTATGGCATGCAAGGCCGTGGTACATGAGATTTGGCCACTGAAGCAAGCTGTACCACAGAGCCCTTTGGGGTGTGGTATGCAGCTTGCTCAGAGGAAGGGCTTCATGGTGCACAACTTGCTGCGTTGGTCAAGACTTGTGTACCAGGGCTATACATGCCATTTAAAAACTGATGCAGTGGCCAGGCCCTCAACAGAGGCCACTTTTCCGTGCAGCAAGTAGGGCTTTTCATTGTATTTTACCTGTCAAGAGAGGCCACCTCTCTTATAAGACCACACTTGTGGTGCATGTGGGGCAGCCTTATAAGAATGGGATAACGGTGATGTCAAATTGTCTTCATTGTCATGTAAAACCATGCACACTCAATCATATCACATCAACCATATTAATAAAAAAAAAAATCCTGATCTGTACTTTGATGTCTTTTTTTTTTTTTTTTTTATAAATGTGGATGAAATATTTCTTTTTTGTAATTTTTAACCTTTCGCTGGACCATGTCTGAATTAAGGGTGGACTGACTGAACATGATAATCCTTTAATCTGGCATCAGTACCCAACTTTGAGATGCATGCATGGTTCCTACAGATGCTTTTGGCATAATTGGTTGCTTTCTAAGATAATTTTCAACCTCAAATTGGTGTTTTTAGCTCTGCTGACCAAAGATCATGGAGCTCATGCGATCACTCATGTCTGTTCGTCAGTCTATCCTTCTGTCCATTTGTCCATCCATCCATAAAAATTGCTTGTGATCGCAATACAGTCCACAGTTTTCATGTTAGCTCCATGTACCCTTCAGGACTTACCAAGTATATAAAAATCTAGGTCAAGTGCAATATTGGTGGCACCATACCTGTCAAGTCTCCCCCATAAGGTGGGAGTCTCCCACTCCCCCCCTTCCAAATTGTTTTGATTTATGTGCAAAATTTTGCAAATTTTGCAGAATCTCCCCCATGAACATTTAGTATTTTCTAGTATACTCTTTGTTAAAATACAAATCTCCCCTATAGATTTTTCAAATTTACAAAAATCTCCCTATTTTCAGGGGTAGAATGTTGACATGTATGTGGCACCACCTACAGTATTATGCAATATATGGGTCAAAATGTGAAAATCTTGTGAGTACTTTAGCATCCTTGATGTTTGATAGATCTTCATGAAATTTAGTGGGATTGCGGAGGAGGTCCAAATCTCGGCCGCTTATGATAAGAGTGGTGCCACCTATTAATTGACAAATTATGAGCTAAAATGTGGTGAAAGATGCCAAATTCCATGTCTCAAAAATAATTGAATTAGAAATGCAAAATTTATAGGATCTATGATCATGTCCAATGCTGATATGTTATATAATATCAGTGATCTTGGCCTACATTTCATAGGTCACCAGGCCTGTAAAATTGACAGAGGTTTTTTTTGTAATTGCAGTTGAGTGTAGCTTGGATATTAATGGCAAAGAGGATTTTTTGGTGATGGTCATCAGATTATGTGCTCAGAGCATTAGGCATGGGCCTCTTGTCTGGATTATATTTGTATTTTTGTGGCATTGGTTAGCTGGAATATTTTATCTATTCACTGGTGAAATTTAGAACTGCTATCCAGGCTGTAAAATACTAAAAATGAAAATGAAAGTATAAAGTAGAATTTGGCAAGTCCACCATCACTGTGCCTTTGTTTACTAAGGCTGCTATGGCAACTGAACTAAAACCAGCCAATCAAGTACAATGTAGGCATCATGTGGTTGGACTGGACAACCTGACCTCAGTGCCATCTTATGGACAGTCATCATGTCAGCTAGAGTGTGGGGACCATGATTCATCTTGGATCTGGGATCAATGTCACTTTTGATACTAAACCGTAAAGTAATAGCAGGGAAGTATGCTGTCGATATTTATAAAACTGGTTGAATGGCGTCTCTATCTTTTATTGCTGTGAAGTTATTTAAGATTTAAAATTTCTAATGGTGCTATTTAGCATAGTTTAAATTGCTACAACTTTTATTTGTAATTCATTAGGTGCGCAATGGTCAACAACCCCTACAAGAAGTTGAAATGACATCTCTATCTATTATACTGTTAAAGATATTCAAGATTGAAAATTTCGAATACTGCTAATTAGCATAATTTAAATTGCTACAACTTTTGTTTTAAATTCATTACATGCGCAATGGTCAACAACCCCCTAGTAAAAGTTGAAATGACATCTCTATCTATAACAGTTTTGAAGATATTCAAGTTTTAAAATTTCAAATGCTGCTTATGAGCATAATTTAAATTGTTACAACTTTGTTTTTAATTCATTGGATGCGCAATGGTCAACAACCTCCTAGTAAAAGTTGAAATGACATCTCTATCTATAACAGTTTTGAAGATATTCAAGTTTTAAAATTTCAAATGCTGCTTATGAGCATAATTTAAATTGTTACAACTTTTGTTTTTAATTTATTGGATGCGCACTGGTCAATAACCCCCTAGTAGAAGTTGGAATGACATCTCTATCTATAGTATCTATTATACTTTTGAAGATATTCAAGATTTAAAATTTCAAATGCCCCTAATTTGCGTAATTTTAAATATCTACATTATTCTGTATAAAACGGACAAACTTCTTGTATGGAGGTACAATCATGCCAAGTTTGGAGTTTCTATGTATAATAGTGTCTGAGAAAAGTGTCGGACAAATTTGCTGGTAAAGGGGGGAGAGAGAGAGAGAGAGAGAGAGAGAGAGAGAGAGAGAGAGAGAGAGAGAGAGAGAGAGAGAGAGAGAGAGAGAGAGAGAGAGAGAGAGAGAGAGAGAGAGAGAGAGAGAGAGAGAGAGAGAGAGAGAGAGAGAGAGAGAGAGAACAGGAAAAGTGTGTGTTGACACACACTCTTTAATGACACATGACAGTCCTTATGTGGGAAATAATGCAGAGTGGGTCAAGTTGACCAAGTTTAATTGGAGACAGTCTGTGAGACTATATTTTGTCATTGGTGGTAAACCTGTACCCCTTTCAGCAGCAGTAATCGCTGTCAGTCAGAAAATAAAAAAAAACAAACAAAAAAACCCTGATTCACAGTTGCCTTGTGATTGCATATTTAATCACCTTGCCAGCTCGCAGTGAAAAGACTGTAGTTTGGTCTGCAACAAATAGCTGAAACCTTCTCTCAGTCTTCCATTGCATCTATTGCAAGTAAAAAAGAACAAAATCATTAATAATTTGTTGTCAGCTATTAATAATTGAAGCCCACCTGCAGCTTTCCGGTTCATAAGCAGCCTGGAAGAAAAGAAAAGAAAAAAAACGGTGATGGATTGTCATCAATAAAACATGGTGAAAACCTGCTCTTGGGCTCCCCGTGCTCAGTGTTCAGTCCTGTGTAAATACCCGGTCTGTCCTCACAGAAAATCTTTGGTATGACTTGTATTGGCATGATACTCCACAGTGTATGACTACAAACAACATTGTCTTGTCTGTTGTCTGTGTAGCAACATTCTACCTGTGACATTGCCATGGTTATGCTGTTTGGTCTCCCTTCATTTTGCATTTTAGAACGTTGTTTTACCTGTCGATTGATGCAGCAAGTTGAACTTTACTCATGACGAGGCTATCTGAATATCTGATTGGCATGGAAAACTTATCTCTTGTACATTTTGGTATATGGTCTGACTTGAAGGGAGTAAATTTGAGAACTGGTATTTTGGGATGCATTAGAAATGTGAGGTGGAGATCATGTTA
The DNA here is from genome assembly GCA_964020975.1 of Hermodice carunculata. NCBI lineage: Eukaryota > Metazoa > Annelida > Polychaeta > Eunicida > Amphinomidae > Hermodice > Hermodice carunculata. Next base: position 85,218,114 of record OZ026617.1, on the reverse strand, counting down.
ATGCTCCTGTAGTTTCAAAGTTTTTTAGTATAATAATTATTTTAGTCAAGAAACTCCCATATTTTGCCTCCATAGCAGACTTTCTTGGGGCACAAGGTTTTGACCAGCCCCAGCCGGGCACAGTCTGTTAAACACTGGCCAAGAATGTCTGTTTAGCAGGCAATCCCATATATAGTTGGACTGTAATTGTGGTGAAAGTTATTTTGGTAGCCTGTAAAAACTCGAATAATTATTGATATGATGTTTGATGGAAAGAAATGTACAGGCAATACAGCACATTGTGCAGATGGTACTTTGGTATCAATAATGTACTTGGAGTAGAGCTTGGGTAAACATAGCAGAGTGACTTGTTTAAGTGCTTCTTTATTCTGTAAATTACACCTTGGGATGGATTATTGGCATTATGAGGGATAGGATGGTAGATGCTCAATCCACTGTGTTCCTGTACACATACTGTAAAACTGAAAAATATATGTAAAGTTTTTCTTCCCGCAGATACATTACCTAGCAATCACAAGACACTTGAATTTCCAGCCAGGCCATGTTTGACTATGGTTGATGCTTTTAAAATCGATCTGCATCATTTTCTCCTTTTTTATCAAAAGCTTAGCAATACATTGTTGCTTTTGTTTTCCGTGTTACGAAGTTTTTAAAATGACTTGCTACACTATTTTCTCTGAAATTTGCACTTTCACACAAAAAAAGTATAAGTGAGAGCTTTGGTGATTAATGATTTTCTGTTTCATTCTTCTAATAATTAATCAGAGTTGTAGAGTTAGTCGTAAAATGGCTCATCTTCATTTGGCACAGATATTATGTAAATACATGTACATATAATGGATCTTAACCCTTTTCCTGGTCACAATACAACCGAGTCAACAGCTTTCCTCATGCACCACAGTTTGGGTATAACACCCTCAGCCCATGTAGATCAAGCTATTGAACTGGGCCATGCGGTCATGATTGGTCTTATCTATGCAGAAGTGCTTTATATTTATATTAATTTTTTGTTCGGAACGAGTGGGACTCGAACCTGCAACCTTTGGCACCAGTCGCCTAGCTGAAATGGGAAATGCACATATCCACTCGACCAAATCCCCATTCCTAAAAAGAATGGTTCAATGGAGGTAATTATGTGAGAGTGCCATATCAACACGGTAATGCAGCATATTTACTGAGTCGGCATTTATTTCCAGAATTGGGGACTTAAATCCACCAGCATTAAGGAAATGCCGAAAATATATATTTTTTGTTCGGAACGAGTGGGACTCGAACCTGCAACCTTTGGCACCAGTCGCCTAGCTGAAATGGGAAACCCACATAGCCACTCGACCAAAATAATCCCCATTCCTAAAAAGAATGGTTCAATGGAGGTAGTTATGTGCAAGTGCCATATTAACTCTTTCAGTGCCAATCATATCTTACGTCGATCTACTTAAGTCAAACTAGTCTGAATAATCATTAGGATCTCAGATTCATATTCCCTGTAAAAAGACCTTTCATTCAAGTACCTGTATACATATATGGTTTCAGAGAGAATACCCCAGGTCAACAGCTTTTCTCGGTGCACATTGGGCGCAGTGCACCCAATGCGCGCCAAGAAAAGCTGATGACTCAGTCCAAAATTTGGCACTTAGAGATATTAACATAAAATTCAAGTAAAAACGTAAAAAGCAGATGACAATTTTCATGCAGGCACTTTAGGAAATTTTGATGGAGAAAGGTTAAATGCATTGACCTATCATTTCTTTGAATACAATATTTTGGCAAGTATATATATATATTTTATATATATATGTATGAATATCCCATGGAAATTTAAAACCAAAAACCGTCACATGGCCTATAATACTGATACGTATATCATTTAAAAGATAGTTTGTTTATTGTCTGTGACTTATGATTAAATTTTGTCACTCATAGTGCTGTTTGCTGTGGCCGCATACAGAGGAAAGGAAGAATGCTATTCAAGAAAGTCATTTTAAAAAATTATGAACATGGAAAACTAAATCAAGAATGTTAGCTACTGTAGCTACCTCAACCAATGCTGGTTCGTGGATGTCTTATGAATAACTCAGACAGGATTGCATATCAGCAACCATGATAACTTCATTTCGAGATGAAAGGGACCAAGTTTGTCAGGACTTGATAGTGTTCAAATGGTACATGGGCTTACAGAATTAGGTTTGTTAAGTTTCTCTTTGATGATATTTGGCAACGGTCTTTTTCGGCTGATTTAAAGGGACATAATCAGAAATTATGTATACCTTTACCTATACTATACATGTATTTTCCTAGTGAACTGACACTGAATTCTTAACAACACAGCAATTAAAAATACACCAACTTAATTGTAAACCAAATGCAATGAAATCATGGTGGTTGTGTAACTGGTTAACAATTGCTTGTTAAAAAAGGCAAAGACATATTCTGCAGACAAATACTACGAGAAATTGCACATAAAAATATTTCAGCCATTACTGTGGCACATATGTATAAATTATAGGAAATTAATGTGACGCAGCCCATTAATTTTGTTAGTATAATGTCAAGATTGATCTCCATGTGGGATTTCAAGTATGGGTACATGTATATGCAATGCAATAGTTCCTATACTTTCTTTATAAACGTCATTTATTGAGTAACGTTGCCAAATTTTAAGCAATTCATGAATTGCCAAGTGAGCATTTATGTTTGATTTATACGAACAATATAGACTCTAGCAATTAACAGACCCATGCCAGTTACCCTTCATTCATACAGTGTAGTTATGGACTCAGAAACCTGGCCCTGTGTCAAAACAAGTCCGCTCGAACGTCACAATGCCTGACTTGAGTATGAGCTGGTAAAGAATGAAGTTCAGTTATGAATTCCCAAAGTATATTCATATCATTTCCCACAACTTATACATATGTCAGATGAAAAATTACCACATACAGAGTTATAACAGTTAATTTTTTTAAACATTGTATAGCTCAAAATATCAATATATTCAAAGAGAGTGTGTTCTGGCGTGTTGGGAATGGAAACTTTGTGTACACATGGCACATGTTTTTTTTATTTTTTTTTTTAATTTTTGGCTAAGTGACTAGTTGCCTATGGTGATGGTGGTGTCTACAAATCAACAGAAGTATTTGAACAACAGTGACGTAGACATATAGCTTCATGCATGAGTTGAAGTCATGAATATAGTGCATAGTTATTATTAAGAAAGTGGTACATGTACCGGTACATGTATTATAAAAAAAAATAAATAAAAACAGTGCCCTATTCATGACTTCATAATAACCATTTATGTACTATTAGAGTAATATTTATAAACTGGATTTGTAGCAAGCACATCAGTATAGTGGTGTGTATGTTTTTAGCTTTGCCTTGTTAGCAGCATATGGCTGGGCCCAGGATCTGAGGGAGAGGGATCTTTGTAATCTCTCCTTTACAGGCCCAAATCCACAGGGCCCATTACAACTACAGTAGTCCCTGTCACGAGAGACCCCTGTCGTGAGAGACCACCCTCTTATGACAGACCGCTTTTCAGATTCCCAAGTCCTATTATTTCCATGTTTATTTACCTGTCATGAAAGACCACCTGTCTCATAAGACCACTTTTTTTTATCACTGTAGGGGTGGTCTCTGGTGACAAGGACCACTGTACTGCAACTGCATGACCTGTACGCCTTGAGTGAGGGATGATGGTCATGTCCATTATGTGTTAACTCGATCCTTCAGTGCCACATTTTGGACTGAGTCAGCAGCTTTCCGTGGCACGCTTTGGGCACAATGAGAAAAGCTATTGACCTAGATGATCATATTCTATGTATCTTTAGGCATGCTGGTACTTGAAGGAAAGGTCTTTTTACAGTGAACATGAATCGAGCACCCTGATTATAATGCAGAGCAGTTTCTGTCAAGTAGTTTGACTTCCCTTGCAGTTGCCACTGAAAGAGCTAAGGTCCCACGTATGGGCCCAGATATATCTTATCTATGCAAAGTACACTGCAATATGTATGTATGTTTTATATATTACATATGATTATATATTATTTTGTTTGAAGTAGTCTTAGCTAATCATATTTGGCTGGAGCAGCTTACTTTTGCATGTCTTGGCAGTTGGTTCAGAAACTTTGCCCTAAAACCCATAATATCCCAATGAGCCAAATGCTAATAGAAGGTAATATTCATTTTTATTTGGGATCCTGTACTGCCACCTAGGTTGCAACAAGGAACTAGAGAGGAAGGAGGGAAAATTCCTGTATCAAGCAGGTCTCCATGTGAACAAGCTTCTTTGATGAAAGAAATGACTTACGAAAGCAAAATACTTAAACGTCCTTCACCAAGTTTATAAACATACAAGATTCTACACATATTTTGAAAATTTCATTGTTTGATAGAAAAAGGGTAATTTTTGGATGGTTCAGTATCATAACTGGTACAAGTGCCCTCATCATAGTAGCAACCAAGGAGAACAGGGTATAGGTCTGCAGTTAATAATATAGTTAAATATGATTGCCTCCTATTAAACAATTTTTTTTCCCGAATATTTGGTTCATTATTCTTCATCATTATTATCATTTATTATCAAAAATATGGTAACTTCACTTAAAATGAAGCAATGAAATTACCCAAAAAACCAACAAAATCTGTCTGTTTGTGAATATTTTGCACATTTTCCCCGCTCAAATTGCCCCAAAGCGACAGGATGTAAATCCTTGTCTGCCTCAATCTTTTTCACATAAAATTCTCACCAACATAAAATATTTTTGCAAAGAATTGTAGATGGTATCTATAATGATAGCATGCCCCAAGTCAACAGCTTTCTGTTGCATGAGATGGGTGCATTGCACCCAACCCATGCCAAGGAAAGCTGTTGACTCGATCTTATGTTAACCAGGAAAAGTTAAATAGGAGTAATTGGTATGTGTAAATTATATAGCACAAAGATGTGAATTTATTTTTGAATTAAATCTCTACCCATTGTATTCCTAAAGATATTCAATATCTAAATGCTGTATAAAGGCCTAATTAGTATTATACACTGTTCATTGAATTCATGCATAGCTCAAACATATAAATTAAAGCTATGATGGCATCTCTATCTGTGATAGCTATGCCTCCCCGGTAGGAGGGATGCATATATACAGTGTTTAGTCTCGTCATCCACCATCTTCACCTTCACGTATCCTATTTTCCTTGTATTTTTGTTCCCTTTTCAGTTATATAGCCTCCGAATTTGGTACAGATAATCAATAGGTCTGGGAAATTTTTCCCATATAACAATATATAGCTTTGAGGTCAACGGTAGAGGTCAAATCCTTGTTGGATTTTTCTGCTGACTGAGCACTTTTCACATATTGGCTTATATGTACCTTCTTAATGGTGCATCATAGACCCAAGCTTACTGTTAAATGTTGAGAGGAAACTACTTTATGGACTTTCAATTATATGCTTTGTTTTAAAGCTGAGTGACCTTGAAAGGTCAAACTGCATACATTCCTGTTGATTACTGTGTAAGTCAATGGGGATTGCAATGCTTAAATACACATTTTTCACTTCTTCAAAACAATTGGCCAGATTCATTTGAAACTTGGTGGGATGTATATTGGGTAGTTATCTAGCAACTGTGTTCAAATGGTTGTGCTTCAATGAATTTAAGATTTCTAATGTTTTTTTTGGGGGGTGGGTGGGTGGGTGGGTGGTGGTGATGGTAATTTTTGCATTCCTTTTGGTTTCCATGTACATGTAAGTCAATGGGGTCTGCAGTGGTAGTTTCATTTTGACTTCTTCAAAACAATAAGCCAGATTCACTTGAAACTTTGGTTACAGATACTCCATAGATTCAGGGATTTTTTTCTCATATGATTGTGGATAATCTTCAGGTCATAGGTCAAGGTCACAATGCCTTGCGAAATAAAATGGTTTCCCTGCTATGTCTTCAAGTGGGTATGATTGAAGTCCATCAAGCTTTGTCATTATTTACCCAGGTGAAACTTCCCTTAAATTTGCTGAGAGGTGACCTTGAGGTCCAAGGTCAAGGTCAAACTTTCTGCAGAAGAATGGTGGCCCTTTTAGATGGGTGGCCTCTGGTGAAAGATGCCTGAACAGGGAATGTATAATGTTTTTCGCATGAAACACTCACTTCAATTTTCAAAGATCTTTATCATTTTACACATATCAATCTGTGATAGTTTTAAAGAAATTCATCATTTTTAAACACTGCAATTTTGTATTATGGCTGGAAATTTGCATAACTTTCAACCTGTTGACTATTTGGAATGATATGCAAACTTCACTGCAGGTACTATATGCTGGGGAAAAACCATATGTCTGTATTTACACACAGACATAGCAAAAAGTGAATCATGTCTCTTGAAATCAGCTGGAGTAATGGTCCACAATGCTTGAGAGTTCAAATACTGGCAATGGACTGCTCACACACAGGGGAAAACACAGGCAGAGACTGAAGTGGATTTATGTTTAGACATACACAGGGACTGGCTTGGATATATAGCATAGAGACAATTGGATTCTGTTATTTTATTTTATTTTATTTTTTTGTTCAGAACAACATGGAGGACGTGGCACTGTTGGTATAAAACAGGTCATTAAAATAGATGGAGTAGTCCCCCTCTTGTAAGGCCTCCCTGAATGAGAGCTAGGCCACCCCTTTTAGAAAGGTCACTGCTCAGTGCAGCAATGATCTGGCATTTTCATTACCCCCTGAAGAGAGGCCACCCTTCTTATAAGGCTGCAGTTTTGGTGCATTAAGAGGGGGACCACTGTAAAAGTAAAAACAGCAGCACAATGAATACAAGCTTCACATGGAATTATAGATAGATAGATAGATAGATAGATAGATAGATAGATAGAGAGAGAGAGAGAGAGAGAGAGAGATAACCAACCAACCAAACAAACAATTGATCAATCAATACAGACAGACAGACAGACAGACAGACAGACAGACAGACAGACAGACAGACAGATGTAGTTTGATTGATTTCACGTCACTTGAAGTCAGGATGAGCTACAGTCTATTTTGGGTTGTCCAGTTTGTGTCAGATTCCTAAGTATACACCATATCCTGACTTTTTTGCAGACAGATAAGGAAAAAGAAGAAAAGAAACTCTAGTACTGGTAGTATGAAGACATATTTTTTACTTAATACTAATGAAACACAACAGTTTTAAGACAATATTGCAGTATCATGCATGTAGTACTTATAGCACACTTGAGAAAACAGGTTATGATGCTTCTTGTTACCAAATTAGCATCACAAATTACATTGTCACTCAGAAACACACTTATTAACAAATAACTGTGTATTACTCTACTCTAAATTCGTATGTGGTGTACAGCTCAAGGAATGATCTCTTGTTTGACATTGAACATGCCTTGTGTCCTTGTGACTGATTAGATATAGTGACAAGCTGCACGTGCTAATAGTTGAATCTGTATCGAGTCACTCAAGGTGTCTGTTTGCATATTTGTTTGTAAAACTGTCTTCATAATGTAACTAAATCCGCATTCAACAGTGGCTGTTGAGGGTGATATTGTTTAGATATATAGTTTGGGGCAGACTTACAATTTGCAGCACTGCTTCAGGTCTGGAGTTAACAGCAGAGCTGTACATAGAAAGCACACAGATTCTCACCTCTCTTTCAGTTCTGCATATTTCAATACCTAAGGTCCAAATTAGCTAAAACCTTTGGTAGCCGCTAAAGCGCCAGGGTCATTTCCCAGTGCAGCTTGTGGCAGGTTAAGTCTTTTCAATATAGAAGCCATATTGCACCATAGTTAAAGTACAGGGAAATGACATCGCAAAGTTGATCGTTATTTTCCAACATACTATGGAATTATTTACAAGCTACAATGACAGTCTACAATTGCAAAGTTCCTGACTGTAAGCCAGACACAAGAAAACTGGATAAATTGGATAAATACCCCTGGATGCAAGGGGTAGCTTTCCACAGTTTTCCTCCAAAGAAACATAGGAACAACGGGAGTGGTTGAATATGGTGAAAAGACCAGAATATTATGAACCACTAGGCAAATTTGACAGAATTTGTTCAAGACATTTGTTGGGGGTAAATGTTCGACACCAGAACACCCAGTTCCCACGTAATTTCCGTGTAACAACTGGACGATTGCAGAAAGACAAAGCACAACAAACTGATGGCAGAACCGTGTGATACGACCGAGGATGGAGTGACCTACCCAGCAACGGAGAAAGGCCAGTTGCCAAGTAGAAAGCAGGGGTGCGATCGCTGCGTTGCAGCGGTAGCTCACAGTACTAGCCAATTTGGACCAAAGCTATTAAGTGTACCCACTGACCTCTGATAGGCCGATGTTCAACTTCAGTCAGAATAGAGTGTTCAGTCAAGAGTGGAAATTTCTTCATCTCCACAGCAAAACAAAACACATTTGTCAGCTGGCCACATTAAAAGTTCAAACACCTGAACACAATTCACTGGAGGTTCCTGCAAACCACTGAATCCAGTGTTGCCAACCTGCCAAACTTAAAATCCGGGAGATAAAAAGTAAAATTACGGGAGGTTGATAAATTAATATGAAATATAGAAGGGAAATATTGATGAAATCCCGGGAGGTGACTCAAATATGTCAAAAATCCACACTTTTTCAAGTATTTTCAGCATAAAATTCCGGGAGTCTCCCGAGGAATCCGGGAGGGTTGGCAACACTGCCATCATCACAGATAACAGCCTTATCCAGACTGCACTGTGTCAAAGCAGGCAGCTACCCGGATATCTGGCTTCTTCAGAATCATTTTTTTTTTTTTTGGTCTGAATGGCTACACTTCAACACACGATCGAGACTCGTCCTCAGAGGCTGTCTGAAACCTCTCATGATAGTCACCTGTAGCACATCAGCTTGAGATCAACAGGATGCAATATCCCCTTGTCAAGCTTCCTGACAACTGCTGTGATGAATGGGTCATAGTGTTGAAATAAAATTCACTTCAGACGGCACCTTCATCATGTCTGTCAAGGAATGAAGGGTTTCTACATAGAAAAAACGAAAATTGTATCGAGCTTATCCCAGCATGGACCTTAGTACTTTTATTATCACATTAATAGCGGTAATAAAACTTACAGGGATTTAAAGTTTTTTTTACCACATCAGAGCTAATGATTTTTCTGCTAGCCCCTGTGATAGGACAGCAGGTGCTAAATTATGCAGCTCGCCTGGTAAACAGCTCCATGCTTTTGCACTGGTTGACCCCAAACCAGTAAGTTCATTGTCCTAACTATATGAATCTGAACAGTTCAAACATTAGTGTGAAATTCTGAGTTACATGGTAATGAAATTGAAACTAGGCTTCTAGTCTAGGATGCACATGTGCATAGACGTGCACAATGTATCAACGGAAATGTTAACCCTCAGTATAAATATGGCAGCTTTTTCAAATCCCTGCCAGCTAGTGCCTCGTGGTCAGTGATATCGAAACGCGTCGCACATTTGAGCTTCCTCATCTTGGCACTTGCATTGTGTTATCTGCTTTTCTACAGGGTCTCTGTTTGGAAGTTGCAGCAGGAATTATCCCTTGGGTCTGCCAGCAACTTGAGATGTGCAGACAGCTGGGCTATGGCTGGCTACTGCTTCCAAGTTTGCTGGTACTGCTGTACCACGGTGCTTCGAATCTGCACAACAGTCACTACTCTGAAAGTACACAAGATGAGAAATAATTAACCCTTTGAGTGCCAGTCACGGCTTAAGCTGTGCTGATGAAGCTGGATTACTGTAATGATTCCAAATTCATATTCCTCATTAAAAGACCTTTCATTCAAGTACCAGCATGCCTTTGTTCCCAGTGAAAAATTTGGTCCAGGTCAACAGCTTTCCTTGGGGCACTTTCCGCACGTTGGAAAGTGCCCCAAGGAAAGCTGTTGACTCAGTCTCTAAATTGGCTCCGTAAGAGATAAGTATCAATACATGTACATGTTTCAAAATTATACATATAGATGTACATACATACATACATACATACATACATACATACATACATACATACATACATACATACATGCATGCATAAAAACTAACACAACTTTTTCAGTTGCTTTTTTTTGTACTGTAAAGAAAGAAATAAGGAATAATTTATTTGTGATAATATAACTTTCAATTTTGAAGCAATGGATATTCTTTATTTGTTTGTTCATTTGAATAATGAAAATTTGGCACTAGGCGGGGCATGGATTTCTAATATATGTAACATCTCACTATATGTTCACCAAGCTTAGTAGTAAGTATTATGGGTGGCAATTCTCAGGGAGGGGGTAGGGGAATTGAAATAATTTTTCAAAGAGAAATAAAGTTTTTAAAGGGTGAAAATCATGGTACATTTTGATTCAAATAGTAGAAAAACATGATCCATATTCATTAATTCCAAACCCAACAATGACAGCAAAGAGATTCCAGACTTGCCAAAGTATCAACATTTCTCTTCCAATACCAATGTGAAGAAACAAATTTCACTCCTGACTTGAGACAGGCCGTCACCCATAAAAGGCAACTGGTGGTTTTAAACCGGTCCTCTCAACCTTAGAAATATTCATCATTAACTGCAGACACTAGTTCTTTTCCAAAATGTATAGGCCTAACCACCCAAGACACAAATTTCATTACTTCTGCCTAAAATGAAAAGAGACCTGTTAGGCCTATCACCTTTTAGTTCTCCCGACTTGTCAGTCAGCTAAGTTTACAGCAAAAAGTAAAGTAGGCCTACATCGTTTTTGTGATATTTATGAATCTGGAACATTATAAACACACTCTACCTCCAATATAACATCACTGAGTCCTAGTGAATGCAAGTCGGCGTTCCTTTTGTTCCTCGGATGTGGCTCTACCTTAACTGCGGCTGGCATTAGCCATCTTATGACCGGGTGGATCCTGCTAAAATACATGCTACTGTCTTCCATTACCTTGGCTACCTTGTTGACTTCCCTGTGTCACCCCAGCAAGTAATACAGTAGCCCCCTAGTGCCCCCCAAAAGGCAGTCGCATAAAGCAGGTGGTCTCTCAAAGGAGATATAAATAACATGAAAAATACTACAGAAAGACCTGACCACTGTGGTCTCTGAAAGGAGGTGGTCTCCCAAAGGAGTGGTCTTTCAAAGGAGGGACTACTGTAGTACTATTTGAAAACTGCTTTGACTGTATCCGCCACTGCCGTGATCCAGTGTTTCCATTAGGATTCTTTTCAAGGGGGTCACAAGAAGGAAATTTATGGGGAGAGGAGTATATTTTCACCAATTTTGCATGCAAATAAACAAGACTTGTGGCCCTTTAGAATTTTCTCAGAGCGCATTTCCAAGTTTTGAAACGATAATATGCCCCCATTTTGGGGTTAACTTAAACGCTGTTAATCACAATTTATTTTTTAATAGTCAGCTGTACCAATTCTAAGTTGTCGGCCACACAGCTGGACAGTGATGATCCAGGGACAAATTTCTTTGATCAATTCAAAGGTGACCGTGCCATTCATCTTCCCCATCAGTACTGCAGCACCATCAGAATTGACAGCATGTAGTCAACCTTTTCCCTAAGTATAGCTTTACTGATCCCCAACTTCAACAAACCAGTATAGAATCGGCCGCTTTTGACTGCTTGTGTGTGCACATCTTCTGTAGGTACAAAGTCACCTGCATGTAATACTGTAACAAGGTCACCGTTTTGGTGAACATACCAAACAGACACAGCCCTGCTCTAGCTGTTTGGCCTCTGTCTGTAGTTGTGTCACCTAGTAATCATTTGAAGTGAGGATTGTCATTACCCTCAGTGCTTTTCTTCCTGTCCACTTTGCCAATACTGTGCACAAACTGTCCACAGATCAGTCATGGTGATAGACTCTCTAGACCCTTTTGTCTCCTGCAAATGAGTCCTTGGAACTTTGGAAATGACAACCTCTCTTATTTCTTATGAATTACCACAGTAAAGAGTTCGAACTGCGGAATAGGATATTGACTACTAGGAAGTGGTTCTGGGCAAAAAGACACAAATACAATTCACAAGTTTCTAGTAGCAGTCCTGGGTTGTCTTCTCGACAGTTGCTGCATATAGTTTTTTCAAGGACATTTCAGGGGAATTCCATTGGAATTCTCATCCACAAAATACCTTGCTTTGCACAGCAAATGTTTTGCCAAGCCGTTCGTGGCTTTGCAATATGTCAATACGTGCAGAACCAGGTTGTATGCTGCATGATAATAGTCTTGTTTGCAAATTGGCTGGATGTGCATTCAACACAGTGCAGGAAGTTCTTTGGACCATCATTCATAACCCAAGGGCATTAGTCATATTCCATATAATCCTATTTCCTATTCTGTGTCTTGAAACTTTCATAAGGAGCCGCTACTCAGAGAGACATGTACGGGTAAAAGGCTCCGAAACATGTTGAGTAGTTACCGGCTGAAGACCCTTTAATTTATTTGTGCTGATACAGCCTATGTCAAAATTTTACAGAGGAACGTGTGCAATATAGACAATAGTAATTCCATATGTATACAGGTTAGACAGGGACAGGTTAGCTTATGGAGAGTAAAGAGTTCGAACTGCGGAATAGGGTATTGACTACTAGGAAGTGGTTCTGGGCAAAAAGACACAAATACAATATACATATTGTCTCTTTATCTTCTTGTTTTTTGGAGGGCGGGGAGTGGACTCGTTGCAACATGGTATCCAGGAGCTCTCTGTTGTTACCTTTGTGGCACTGGGCTGGGCATGGGTTTCTAATGGTGCAAGGTTAGCTTATTTGACCAACTTTGCTGTAGTGGTGAAAGCAAGGCATGGATATCTGTGACTATATGTCATCTCAAAGTCATGGCCTAATTGCTTGGGCTTGGTGCTGGCCTGTAGAGAATGCTACTGATCTAGCTCTGTTGAAAAAAATGCAGTGACACTTTGACTGGCCATTAATTTGCACTGCATGGTCAAAGGTTACAACAACCGTTTGAGAAATGATGTTTTGTTTTGTTATTCTGCAAACTAACTGGCAAGATTTGCAAGGGTTGGTTAGATCTTAATGTTATAAGGGTAAAAATCAGTCGTTAAATAACTTGTCTGAAATTGTTTTTTCACTTGCCCCAGGCAGTTAGAGTGGTGACTTTGACTCAGCTTTCAAGGTCACAGGGTCAACATACAAACTTTAGCAAGGGGCTCTTTAGGTTATTCCAATCATTTATGTTTTTTGTGTAGCTTATTTTTGTTTTTGTTTTGTGGAAGTGAAATACAATTCCTCCATGCAAAAAGATAAGGCCCTGGTCAGTTGAGTGATTTTTGCATTGACTGCGTGGCATATGTCATAGGTGTTACATCTGATGTCTTTTTTTTTGCCACACAATGCAAATTAAACTATACATCTACTGACTTCAGAGTCACAGGTTGGCACTTGATCAAAACATTTATTGATAACATATTTCAATATACATAAATGTATCTCATAACTATATGCCAGCTGAATATGTGGGGCAAATTATATTGGCGTGGAAAAAACCACACTGATCCAGATGAGCATGAGTATATATGTCTTGAACTGTGGCAATTAAATGACCACTGTATGTGGGCTTTAATATGGTAATTATATTGACAGTACTTAAATTATATACTGAGCAATTGACAGGGCAAGGCCAAATATGACTTAAAACCCTGCAACCGCTGACTCAAAAAACCTGACCAGATTTGCCAGTAGTCTGGCTCATCAGAGGCTAGTTTAACGGCTGTGTGTGCAAGTTTTATATAGTGGGTGCAACATATACATGTGACTTATGTCCAGGTGTATGTTTATATGTGCATATGACATAACAAAGCAAAAAGTCAGGTGTGGGGTAATTGCAATGTCGGAACCCTTGGCAATGCGGCCAGTACAAATCCTGCCACTGCTGTGGCATTCATTGTACCAGATGGTGCCCCGCCATCTTCACAATTTTTCTATAAAAATACTGAGAAGAGATATGGTGTCGCATGACCGCCTACCTTCTTAAGTGGGGAATATTTTTTCACAGTTCGTGATTCAGGAAACTAGTGTTTCATAAACGTTTGTCATTGTTATTTGGCAGATGAACCAGGGAGTAAAAATTTAGCATAAGACTGAACAAGGGTTCATCTGCCCATAACATTGAGGCCGAACGGTTTTGTTGTCCCTAGTTGGTGTATCCAGTGCGTCTCTTTTAGCAAGTCTAAGTTTTAGAGTCCTGCTTAGTTTTCGTGGTGTGCGTATGTAATCCAGAATTTGAATGCTTAAATCCAGTGTGCCATGGTCAGGGAGGGCAAAATGTCCCCCGAGTGGTTGGGTGCAGTCTTTCCTGTTGAATTTAAATTATATATTGCTTCATCCACTTCTATTCACCATTGCCCTTTTACAAAATACATGCTTTCTGTACATCTCCACACTTGCCACAACTGGATGTCTCTACTGGACGTGCCTATAGACAGCGCTCATGAATAAAAAGACCATATTAACACAATCATATTGCATGCATACAAGCCTAACAGGAACTTAACTGATCTTCTGTCATGAATCTGAAGTTGATAATGATCATATAGCCACCACCAATTAAACAACATACTGTTCATTCACAACCCAGGTAAAACAACACAAATACAGTTTCAGGTAGTTATATCTAAATTAAAAATTTTATGTCTTGGAATCTGTTAACTCATTCCATGCTATGGTCACAGGCCTTGGTCAGTGGTTCTGGCACTGCCTGGCAAGTCATGCTGCAGCATGACTTGCCAGGCAGTGCCAGAACCACTGACTTGAGACTATAGGCATGTTGGTACTTGAACGAAAGCTCTTTTCATGAAGAATTGAAATATGCAATTGTCGTCTTAAATCTATGTAAATATACGGAAAAATCAGGGACTGGTATGGAATGAGTTAAAGTACACACCATGTATAAGCATCTTCAGTTTCACATATGCTTTTGGAATATAAAGTTGTCAGGGAAGCCATACCACAGCAATGCTGCCACACAACATTTGCAACCTAATTACTTGGGGAGATGAGTATATGCACGCAATATGAGTGGGTTGGACATCCTGCCTTGAGGCAGGATCAAGGCTCCCATTCTACCATGGGAAAGGATCTTATTTTACACAGAATTTTACGTTTCAAGTTCAAATGTTGTGACGTTGGCAGAAGGTTGATCTCCACAATGATTCCAAGTGCAAGGCCAAATTAGTGCACCACAACAGCAATGCAGATGACATTTGAGTGTACATGTAATACAGTAGAAGGGAAGTGAGTGCCAGCCTACTTCCGGTTGGTTAGATAAGTGAGTGCCAGCCTACTTCCAGTTTGATCAGTGACTTCACCACAGCAAACTGTGGCGAGTTGTGAAACTATCGATGGTCTGCAGCAGTGCCACAACAGTTAAATTACCCAACTATACTCCTGTAAGTTGCTTTATTTTCATGTGTATAAATTTTCACGATCTTTGCATTTTTGACATTTCACTAGTTTTATTAGCTGAGCTGACTTGTCAGTCAGCTGAGCTTATAGGATGGTTCTTTGTCTGTTGTCCATCCGTTGTCAACAATAAGAATGGTACCAAATCAATTCGTACCTTTGATTTCTTAACATTGTATACAAAGATCAACTTGACAAACCTAAACAACATGTTAATTTTAATGTTGGATAAAGCGTTCAAATGTGGCACATGTCAATATATTAAAATATCTGGTGCTAAGGCTAAATTTGATAAAGGTAAGAACAAAGTAATATCTTTCACGAAGTAAGAGTGTGCTCAAATGATAGAATACATTATCAACAATGCATACTTTTGCTTTGGAACCAGAGTCTATCAACAAATAGTAGGCATACCAATGGGAACAGATCCAGCCCCATATATTGCCAACTTTTATTTACATTTTTATGAATCAAAATGAATGGAGGAATTGGCCAAAACAAACTTTACACTTTACAGCTGCAAGAAGATCATATTCTCACACCAGAAGATTTATAGATGACCTGTACCTACCGGTACTTACTTCAAAATGTGTCAGATATTTGAACATGCTAGAATAGTGAGTCAAGTGGCAAGGAATGTGACTTACAGCCCTCCAAACGTGTATGATTGATTGAGTACTGGACATGTGAGTGTTGCTATAAATGTGGTTTCAAGTGCTGTATAAAAGAAAAGATCTGGAGAATTAAGTGCTTGGCTTGTTCTTGTCTGATGGACAATGAGTAAGCATTAACTCGTTGACTGCCAACTGCAACTAAAGTCAAAGTACGTAAAATA
Organism: Hermodice carunculata; assembly: GCA_964020975.1. NCBI lineage: Eukaryota > Metazoa > Annelida > Polychaeta > Eunicida > Amphinomidae > Hermodice > Hermodice carunculata. The sequence goes on along the minus strand of OZ026617.1, from coordinate 85,201,861 downwards.
AGCTTCTCTGAGTTAAAAAGTAGATTCTATATTGATAATTTTGTGAAAAGACTGTTCATTTAAGTTCCAGCATGCCTATAGCAGGGACCACTCTGACCATTAGCCAATTAGCCAAATGCTATTTTTTCTTGGATTTGGCTAATAAAAATGTGAAAACGGCTAAAATATTTTAAAATGAATTATTAAAGGGCAATTACAAAATCAGTGTTCATAATGCTTATATTCCCTATTTTGGCTATAAATTTTCTAAGACTATAGATCTGTCCCTGCTGTAGTCCCATAGAATATAATGGTCCAGGTCACTGAATTTTCTTTGGGGTGCTGTAAGTGCAGTGGGCCCAAAGCATGTTGAGAAAAGCTGTTGACTCAGTCCAAAACTTGGCACTAAGAGATCTGGAGTTAATGGCAAACGCAAAATCAAAGATAAAGCATCAATGACTGGCCTCTGTACACTGTAGGTGTTCAGAATCATTAGGACTGTGGACAGATCAATGCAGGAGTATATTATCATTACGGATTTCCTTGGAAACTATTGCTGTAAAGGTCCAACATTAAGGGAAGCTGATCTCTCAAGCAACCAACTCAATATAAACTGACTAGTTGCTGTTTACCATGTTGGCTTGCAAGGCAGTTCTCTTCCTTACCCCATTGGATGAAAACTGTGTCAGTGACATGTACAAAAAAAAGGGTTCCAGTTGAATGTTAATATGATATTCTTTGGAGCTTTCTAAATTTTATACTGCTACATGTAGGCTACCACTATCCTGAGCCAAATGGCACAAAGGTGTCATTTGAACAATAACATTTTGTGGTCTTTAGCCCAATTAGCTGATTTTATTTCAAAATTTATTGAAGTATTAAATACAGTTAATTCATGATATCTGAACCTGGAGTGTTTAGAATTTGTAAGGATAACAGATGGACAAATTTAATTTGATTGTTGGTTTGGCTTAGGCAGTTACGTATTTTGCTTAAGATGTTAGAGCTGCATTAACCAAATTGGCTGCATGCTATGAAATTCCAAATTATGACAGCCTGTATAATGCTACCAGTGTAATTGTCAACATGTGCCACAGTGTGTTGTCAGTATATTTCATAGTGTTTTGTCAGTATTTTTCACAGTGTGTTGTCAGTATATTTCATAGTGTTTTGTCAGTATTTTTCACGGTGTGTTTTTTAGAATTTCACAGCTTTGAGCCAGTATCTTGTCAGATGAGCCTTCAAGGAAGGTAGTTTTCATAACACGATATTATTTTGACCCCACTAGATCTCATAAGGGACTGTTTGAAAGCTTCGTACCTGTATGTAACCTCCATAGCAATTACTGCATGTAATATATACATCTGCAGCCATATATCTTTGCCCATGGGCATATTTTGACTGTCGATTGCATTTAGATGTTAACATGCAAACTCTGCTATTTATCCTCCTAAATACTGTGTGAATTTTAATTTTCCAGACATAGAAAATGATATGAGACTGATTGTGGGTCAGCTGGCTCATACAGATGAGTTGGTTTCCCAGGAAAACCTGGTCTTTGCCCCTGAATGCCCTTTCACAGGGGCCTATAACACAAAAGGGTAAACATTTTCTGCAAAGGTGAAAGTCTTTGTAGTGTTCCATTTCCGTTGTACACAGGTGTGCCAATGATATGTATATGTAAGTACTCTTATGTGAGGATACATTTGCTCCCTGCAGAGTAAACAGGATGACTTGCTGCCATTATAAGGCTGGCATCACACGGGTCTGTTGATTTAGAGATTAGTCCGCCTACATGTCAGATAATGTGTTTAAAGAGTGCAAAGAGGGCACATACATCTCATCAAGTATAATGCTTCCTTTCACAGGTAATGCTGTTACTTTATCTGTGGAAGTCATAGAGGTAAGGGACTTTGGGCCCTATTTTGATTATTATATACAAAATACTTGCATTAGAGAATGGAAAGATTTAACTACAGGAATACCATAGAGTCCCTGCATACTTTTGTGTGTATATATATATATATATATATATATATATATATATATATATATATATATATATATATATATATATATATATATATATATATATATATATATATATGCATGTATATGCAAAATATGACTGTGTGATGAAAATATTATTTGGTGCAAGTAGTGCTTGGATCATTGGTTGTGATGGTCGATATATGTCCTACTACTGAGCAGCTATAGTGATATGTCGACAAGCAATTTATTTTGCTGACATTAAAGTCCTTACTTTTTCCTTGCTTCGATCAGCCGTTAGTTCTTACTCAATTTACAGTTCAGATTTCACAAAAAAAAAAACATTGATATATTGGCATTAAAATACTTGGTATCCTGGGTAGCTGTTGAGGTGAGTAACATTAATGTTAACCATGCAGTCAGAGACTGGCAGGGTAAATCTAAATATATGCATGATGCTGTACAGTAAACTTGACGATTGATAAACCCACTGAATATGCTTTGAGGGTAGCTGCCTAACTGCATGGTTTAAAGCTTTCCCAAGTGCTAGACTGTTGGCATTAAGGTTGATGAAAAAATACATTCTGGTTTTACTTTTGAACAGTTAGAACTTTTAAGAAATATCGAGTTAATGTTGAGTTAACCAGCAGCAGAGTTACATATGAATAATATGATAGATGATCTGAAACTGAAAATGAAACTGAAACCACATCCTTTTATATGTTGGCTTTTTTTTTTATACCATGATTTCTAGAATTTAATTTCTGACAGTATGAGTATGGACAAATCTTACTGCTAAATGGATAATCAATAAATGGTAAACTATATCAAATAGTGGGTTTTATTATTATACACCTCGAAATCCCAGGATCTTTGACCCCTTTCAAGCAATTGACTGCTCCAGATCATTTCTAACCATGTGTGCATGCCTGGTTGCATATGATTCATTGAATGATGTAGATTTCAAGCTACGCTTGGTCCATTTTCTCTTTGATACTCAGTATTTTTGGATGAATCAACATTTCCAGCTTATACTTTTCAGTTTTAATGGTTGTTTCAAATTTTCCCTCTCTCCTACCCCTTTATCTCCTGTATTTTCAGCCAGGCACACCTTTGGCCCTGCCCTTGCCAAGTTTCTAGTTTAGTTTCACTCTTTTGATAGCAAATTGTAAATTTCAAATTAAATATTGTCAAGGTTAGTATACTTAAATTAATTCTTTCAGTGCCAATCACATCTTAAGTCGATCTACTTATGTCAGACAAGTCTGAATTATCATTAGGATCCCACATTCGCATTTCTTGTAAAAAGACCTTTCATTTAAGTATCAGTATGCCTTTAAATCCAGAGAGAATACCCCAGGTCAACAGCTTATCTTGGCATGCATTGGGCGCATTGTGCCCAATGTGTGCGAGAAAAGCTGTTGACTCAGTGCAAAATTTGGCACTGAAAGGGTTAAGAAAATTCATCCCAGAACCAACCCAAGTTCCTGAGTTGTATTATTCTGTGGGGTCCTTGGTAACAGAAGTGAACGCCAGTGTAATTAACACGTGAGCTTGTTGAGTTTAAATTGCTAGGGGCAAAAAGTTTTGCAATGAGGTTAATTCTGAAAATTAGAGAGGTTAAAGAACATTTGTGACTAGCATACATGTCACAATGGTGTCAGTACAAGAGGTGGGTTATGGCATATAAAGGGTGTATTATTTACCATATCTACAAAGTCCCCATGCAGCTAGAGTCCAACTGATTACTTATTTAAACACGAGAAAATGTTCGAGTAGAACACAAATGCTGTAATTCATTTCTGAAGATTGTGCTACTGTTTTGACAAGGAAGACTGGTCTGTGATCATCACAATGGTGAAGAGTTTTGTACATACTGCATGATGCCGAGTAAAAGCTAGGTATGCTGAAACACTCATCTGTGGTTGCCCAGATCAGGCGTGGAAACTCTGCGGCTCGTCGAGCCTGTTTGGACTACACTTCTGGGCTTGGGTAACGTAAAATAAATGACATCAGTGATAGGTAGGCAACAGTTCTTTTTCCCTTGAAATACTTTATTAAATTTTCCCATTATGTAGTAACAAGAATGACAACATGTCCTCAAATTGTCAACTGCCGAGTTGCTGACTTTCAACCAAAATTGTGTGCCGATTCCAGCTTTAGATTTAAGATTATTTGGCCTGAAAAAATATGTTTTGAAGCAAAATTATCTTGTCCCGGAGGGAAAAAGGTCAGTTTAATTTCAATGAAGCATAATTCATAATTAAAGCTTTCTGCCAAGCAAAATAATTTATATGGTTAGAAGGGTGATGTAAAAACAAAACAATGTAGAATCAATTTTTGCCATCCTGGATATGCTTACAATTGTTTTGCTCTACGCATCATCATCCAAAACAGACAATGGATGATGGGTTAGAGGCACAACAAACTGTCACCTTGTTTAAATGTGAGTCAAGCAACCATTGTCCTGAAGAAGCCAACTGAGATAAATTTTCAAGACACACTAGTGCAACCATGACTGGGTACAATATGAGGTATGCATATTAATTTCCTGAGACAAAGTATGCATGGGGCTGATGCCTGTCTCTCATGGGGGACACGCAGACAGGGTGAGATACCCCGTTCTCACGAATTAAGTGTCTTTTAGGGAAAATTTAAGTTTACAGATACCAAAGTCTTATTCATATAGAATGTCCTAAATTGGTACCAGAAAAAATTTTCCATCTGCCTGTATTAACTATACTCTGTATTTCAAAGTATTAGTAAGTATTCTGCTTCCCCACACACAGGCAGCGGCCCACATATCACCAGGTGAGAATATGGTTACTAAGACAACCAGGTATGCAGTTGCAGTGAGAAAGCAATGTGCATGCCTTGCATTGTGAGCAGTTAGGCTGTAAATTGCTGACTCATGAAAATTTGACAATTGGGATGAATATCCTGCAACACTTGGGGTTATATTCCACAGCTTTCTATCAAGTTCAGCGCGTTCTTTTTGTTGCTTGGTTCATGTATATACAGGTTTCCCAATCATCCCTTTACACAGGTCTTCCTTGAGGTTAGTCACTGTGACCCTATCCCCCTTGAAGTAAGGCTGAGTCAACAGCTTTCCTTGGCATGGGTTGGGTGCTTAGTGCCCAACCCATGCCAAGGAAAGCTGTTGACCTGGGACATTTGATCTTGATAGGTCTCATCTACAATTCTCAGTCAAATTGTTTTTCATTACAAGAAGACCTGTTTTGAGAGAGACCGTTCCTAGGGTAGGCCAAAAAGTGGTCACATAAAGCAGGTGGTCTCTCCATAGAGATGCAATAACACCAAAAAGATGGCAAAAGAGACATGGTAAACATGGCCTGAAAAGGCAAGTGGTGTTTCATCAGTGGTCTCTCAATACAGGATTAACTGTACTGTTGAAATTAGTTGAAAACACTGAAGTGGACAACATCTGGCCACCAGCCTGGTTAGGGCTGGTTTAAGGGGGAAATTGTTCATTTTACGAAGTTCAACATTTGTTGCTGGGTCTCTTGATATTCTTTAGGAACACAGCAAATTTAAAAAGTGAGACTTCAACATTAAGCCAGTGGTTTGAAGACCATGCACACACTTGTAACATGTACACGCATGCAGCTCCCCCCCCCCCCATCAGATAATCAGAGATATTAGGGTATGTATTCTAACCTATGTGCCATTTTCATTTTACCATGGGATTAAGAAGAAAATTAAACTAAAATGTTTGCTCACTGTAAAAGCAAAATTTTTCAGGTTTCACTGAACTTACAAGTAGCTGTGCCTCTATCCCATCTGAGGATGTAAGTGGGTAACAGTGTGCCACCTGGCCTAAGAATAACGCCAAGGGTTTTTCTCCAAAAATAAGTGTTAATCATTCACATGCAATTTTTGTGATTCAAAGTGTACATGAGTATGTAGAAGGTCTGGGAACATTCTCTTCCTGCTTTTGAGTGCTAGCTGTAGTGGAGTGGTGGCCAGATGTGAGACAGACCCTGGCCTGAGTGCCAACCTAGCATGTCCCAGGTAATGGCCAGTTCCTGTGTGTTGCTTGCCATGTGGCACGGACATCGGCCAGTGGTAATACGTAGCAGCATATAATCCTAATTCAGAAGGGAAGTGTTGCGGGTGTGGTGTCTCAATAGAGGCCGCTTCTTTCGAAATCATAGTATTGTGGAAGCATAGTGGGTCTGTTTGCCAGTAGAATTATGACTGAAACAATATTAGTAATTCACTGTTTTGGTGTGAAATACAGGAAGTATCTCCCCCAAAGACAGCTGTATTACCCGAGGCGAAGCCAAGGGTAATACAGCTGTCTTGGGGGAGATACTTCCTGTATTTCACACTAAAACAGTGAATGACGATTTTATTCCATTTTTGATGATGTAATTTCATGCCCCAAAAAATACACGTTTGACCTGCTGCTGCTGCAGTTCACTTCACAGTCCACCATCATGTTGTCGTCTGCAGCGCGTCAAGGCTTGTACCGCATGACAGAGACTTCTGGTGGCTGATCGATGCACTAACCAGATAGGGAGATACAGCGAGAATACCGCTGTATTCCCCGGCCAGTTACGAGAATACCGCTGTATTCTCCGGCCAGTTACGAGAATACCGCTGTATTCCCCGGTCAGTTTCAGGAATCGCGCTGTATTTCACCTTTGCAGTAATTAATGCACAAATAAGGGTAATACAAAGAGTGTACCATAGCTATTAACCAATCAGAAGCCAAGGATTCTATCACAAATGGGACAAACACTTGTGCAGAGCAGACAGGTTTATATTGAGATAGCAAGTGCTGATGATGATGGGTGAGCTTGAAGGTAAACGGAGAGGAGTCTGCGGCGGACAGGACATGCTGCATGAAAGGAGCACATAAAAAGAATTTTAGAGACTTTTGGCCTCCCGAAGGTCTGACCATAAATGCCCATAAAGCAGCAGACTGCAGACCATGCATTGTCTGGTTTGTAATGTAGATATACACATGTACAATATACTGATTTTCCAATGGGAAAGATGGGATGTTTTTCTAGCTGTACTATGACATTTGTCCAAACTTTTGGGGAATATGAATACATGTATGTTCAGTGTTCCTAATTTCTGAAGGGGCCATTCACTGAGTTCCCATCATTTTCATGCGTGTACAAAAAGTTTGTGGGGGAGAGGGATCAAGGGTTGTATATACTTTTTAGGTCATGGAAAAATATGAGTTTTAGCACAATGTTCTTTGACACTCATGCAGACCCAGTTTCACCCAATCTTTTACCTAAATTAGGGCAATAAAAGAGGATTAACTGGACTGAAACTCAGGCTGCATGACAGGATGTCAGTCAGCAGGAGTAGGTGTGTGGAATGTATCGAAACTAACAATTTGTTTGTAACATGTTTATTATCCTTTTATAATAACAGTGAGTTGAGTATGCCCCCCTCCTGCCAGAGGAGAGACATATAGTAATCGCTTTTTCTGTGTGTCCATCCATCTGCTTTTTGTGTCTGGGTTATAATTTAATGCTTGTCCTTCAACGTAGATTAATGAAACTTTACACACAGGTGCAGCTAGACACAAGAGTGTGTGATGTACCAAAAGTAGGTCACTAGACTCAGTAACTGGGTCACAGTGATAGATTCTTGTAAAATCATGTCTGGGCTATAATTCATGTAACTTAGATTGATGAAACACGCAGATTCAGTTACACATAAGGGTGTGTCATGTATCAAAAGTAAGTCACTGTGGGTCAAGTATCAGGTTCACAGTGACATGTCCTTATAAAATTCTGTCTGGGCTATAATTCCTTTACTATTTAACTTAGTTTCATGAAACTTCACACACACATACATCTTGACCTAAAGGTGTGTCATGGAACAAATGTAGGTCACTAGGTCAAGTGTCTGGGTCATGGAGATACATTCACGTAAAACTACAATACACTATATGTCCAGGGTGTAATTCTGTTGTCCTTCAACTTAGATTAATGAAACTTTGTGCACAGGTGCATCTAGACATACAAGTGTGTCATGAATCAAAAGTAGGTCACTAGATCAAGTATCTGGGTCACAGTGATATATCCTTGTAAAATATTGTCCAGGTTATTAATCCTTTACTATTTAACATAGTTTCATGAAACTTGACACAAACATATATCTTGACCTAAAGGTGTGTCATGAAACAAAAGTAGGTTACTAGGTCAAGTGTCTGGGTCACGGGGATACCTTCATGTAAAACTACATCACACTTCATGCCCGGACTGTAATTCTGTTGTCCTTTGACCTAGAATCATAAAACTTTGTATACCTCTGTATCTGGACACAGTAGTGTGTCATGCATAAAAGTAGGTCACTAGGTCAATAATCTGGGTCAGGCATTTTTTTATGACTACAGTCATCCAAAATAAGACTTGTGATAAGCAAGGTATAAATAAGGCAAGGGTGACATGGATCCAGCAATCTCTGATGCACCTTTTAATTTTCAATTTAAAAATAAAAAAAATAAAACATGATTTTAGAAAGTTTGGAGCAATTTCTGAGGGTATATATATGTATACACATATATATTTATGGCCATGATATCAATCACATCATCATTTTGAACTCAGCTGACTTGTCAGTAGTCAATGGAGGTTTTAGGATGGTTTATGTCCATTTGCCTGTCTTGTGGAAGGGTCAAACAAAATGTTTATTGGATGCTCCATTTCACTGAATTTCAACTTAAAAAAAAAATTCAGACACTTTGTAGCTTAATGCATATATTCCTATATTGATTGCAATGGTAATTCACATTTTTGACTTGAAATGTCTCCTGAAACCATCAGCCAGAACCAAGTTAACCTTGCTGGGGGCTGTGCCTTAATTGCTGGGTGTGTACTGAGTTTTTCTAAATGGTCACACTCCAGTGATTTTTGATGATTTTCTTGTTCATTTTTTTTTTTCACAAACTTAAAAAAACAAACCAAAACATCTTGTTTAAAACTGTGTGGCCAATTGCTTCAAAATTGTGTAGTCACATTTCTGCTAATCCATAAAGCAGGGTGGGACTTGTTATGGTTTGAATGTCAAGGTCAGCAGAGAATATGGGCTGTTTAAACAGTCATCAAGCTCTTGTTCAAGTATGGCTGAGGGGAGGGGGTGAGAATGGATGGTACACCAAAAACAGTACTCAATCAGTGAAAGAAACCCAAGGTAGCTCATTCCATAGATGGACTGTGGAAGGGAAGAATGACTCGATATATGTTAGTTCTAAATCAAGAATGGCATTTTATAAATGAAAAATTGCATATATACCTGTCAGCATGGTTGGCCAAGAAATATGGACATTTGTTCTGCCATGGGAAATGTATAACCAGAGACATGTGTACAGAGGTACCCACAGGCAATAGTATCCCTTTGAAGCTTAATTTCATTGTCTCAGCAGTGGTAAAGTCTAATTTATGAGTTATATGCATTGGTGGTGGCACTTGACTCAACAGTGGTATTTTGGACCCCAGATGGCAGCACTTGATGGTCTTCATTTGCATAATCATGACTATTTGCTGACAAAAACTTCAAAGGGATTTGTTTTTATGTAACTGCGTAAGAATTATGGGACTGGTCACATGCAGTGCTGCCATCTGGGGTCCTAGAAGGGTCTAATGCATCCAGTGGATCCAATCGTGCACACCATTGGTACCAAAGACCCAGTTCTTGAAATATAAAACATCCTAAACAATGTCAAGGGGCTATTGGAGCCAGGTATATCTGTAATTTATGGCTTAAAGATGAGTCAAGTGGTTTATTGCCCTGATATGTGCCTGACCTTTATTCATGCCAGTAAGTAAGAAGCAGCTAAGGCCATGACTGCTTCCTCAGCTTATTGCATTCTACCATTTTCCACAACTTACATGCGATATTGCTGGTTCACATCAAAAGGTCCAGTTTTAGTGTAATAAAATAAAAAAAGCTTTCGGGAAATAAATAAAGTCAAATGAAAACTATATTACTTTGCAAAAACTTTTTGTAAAAGTAATTTCTTCACCAGACTAGTTGCTCTCTCTACTTTCATATCCAAATCCTTAGGCCATCTGCATGGCCCGACTTTGGAGTTTTTTGACACCTAAAATGTAGCTTACTTACATACATGTATATACACAGCCTTCTTTACTCTTTCAGTGCTAAATTTTGGACTAAGTCAACAGATTTTCTCTGCACACATTGGGCACATTATGCCCAATGCACTGAGAAAAGCTGTTGACCTGGGATATTCTCTCTGGAACTATTGGTACTTGAATGAAAGGTCTTTTTACGAGGAATACAGTCTGACTTAAGTAGATCGACTTTAAACATTATTGGTACTAAAAGAATTGATTTATCTGACACTGAATAGAAATTGGTACAATTTCGCTTCGTTTACATGTATGGGCAAAACAGCACAGCCAAGGTTCAAGCCCCATATAATTGTACTGGGAATGTTCCCAACCTTTAAATGATTCAATGATGGCTTGTCCTTGCTTAATTCTAAACTGCTGTTTATACAAACATAATCATGGTTGAGTTTACATCATTATAGGTTGATCTTTGTTAAAAGCAGCATGAGGTAAACAATATGGCATCCAGTAAACAATTCCACAATGTCCAAGAGGCAGTCTTCTTGCCAAGTTATGATCACCTTAATTGAACAGCATTGACGGTTGAACAAACATGCACTAAACTAGTTGAATCAAACTACATGTATATCGTTCTAAAGCAGTTGACCAAGAAGTAAATAATCTGTCAGCCTGCTTCACCCAGTAGTCACAATTGAGAAAATGGCAGACTTGTCTACTCTCACTAAAATCATGTTTCCCCACTGGTTTTAACACCAAGGCAGGTAGATGGTATGGCTTACTGACTTCACTTCTGATACAGTCCTTTGAAGTCTACCACCTTGCTTGTATGCACATCTGTGGTATGACTATCTAGAAAAGCATTGATGTGAGATACTTTTTGCTGTATGGACAGCTAGGTGTACAGACTGTGTAAGTCAATGGAATGTACTTTTATGAGGCTAAAGATATAAAACGCAAGGCAAAATATGCAGGGTCAAAATCTGAGTTAGTTCAGGTAGTCTGCTTGTAGAGGTCAAGAAAGGTGTCAAACTTCATCTGGGTTACATCAGTTTACAGCCAGTACATGTACATTTTATAATCAAGTGACTTAAAAATCAAGGATCCTTATTTATATACTATATAAAATTCTCAAAGTAAATAAAACAGCTGAAATACTTATACACATGTTGGTGCCAAAATAAATTACAAGTGATCATGAAGTTTATTTAATATTTTATTGATTATATGATCTTATTGGAATATTTGTCTTAGGCATCTGTTATGTGTATGTGTGCATAAATTAAGGAGATTGTGCATGTCACTGTGACCTGGACAGATGGCTGAATAGGAGACATTCATATTTAACTGCGATCCTGCTCACTATTTTGAATCCTATGTTGCTGGGGCAACAGACTGATGCTTCCACCATGATCAGGGTTACATTTGTATTACATACCACATTAACACCTATAAATAACATCTTTTCAACCAAAGAGAACCCATTTCTGATCAATTTACGTGTCCTTTATGTTTCAAATATATGTTAATACATTTTTCAAAGATTATTCTGTGTTCATAATTTTTATTTTATTGAGGAAGTACTTTTGGTCATGGTAAATACAAGGATGTGCCTTGATGCAACTGGCTCCCTCTTTTGCTCACTAGGTGTTGGAGCAGGACCACATTTAAATATGAATACATCCTATTGTTTGGACACAGTCTCTATGCCTTCTTTGCATTCTTTAACCCTCTCCTTGAACCGGCCAAAACCAGCTGTTCATCTGTCCCCGTGTTTTTGACCAATTTCAATAGTTTTGAACAACAATTTGATTGAGAATTGTAGATGAAATCTATCAAGAAAACATGCTCCAGGTCAATGACTTTCCTTGGTATGGGTTAATTGGCTGCACAGCTGACTCTCTTAATTCAAGGTGGGGATGGTTAAAAGTAACAGACAGCATACTTTGGGGCTCATCTGAGGATGCAGTTGGCAACCCACAGTGTGATAGCCAAGATCTGTCTTGAATCTGGTTAGTCAAGGGACAATATGGATATCATCTATAGACACAAGATATTGATTCATATAGTTGAAGATGTTATTAATAGATGGTGATATGCTTAACAACAACATACAGAGTCATGCACAAATATCTCACAATTTAACTCTTTCAATGCTACAGTTTGGACTGAGTCAACAGCTTTCCTTCATACACTTTCAATGCCACAAGCCCATCGCATGCTGAGGAAAGCTATTTTAATTCAAAGTAGTTCATTTGAAGTAGTTCGAGAGTAGTTCATTTGAAGCAGTTTGACTTAAATCGCAGTGGGCACTGAAAGAACTGAAGTACAACACTATATGTAATGGTCCCCGTCTCTCACGAGAGGACACCTGCTCATGCAAAAAGTGTGGCATTTGCATTATATTTTCCCCTCAACACAGGCCAAGCCCCTTACATTATTGACTGCATTTGGGTTGGTCTTATAAGAAGGGGACAACTGTAAATGATAACTGCATGAAAGACCATCAGAATTTACATAGGAGAGCAACAAGGGAATTGTTGCCCATTTCCCTCTTGAATTAGGAGTTAGTCAACAGCTTCTCTTGGTATGGGTTTGGCAGTACTCTCCCCATGCCTAGGAAAGCTGTTGACCTGGGTCATGTCATTTTGATGAGATAGGTTCCAACTCCAGTTCTCTTTTAACTACTTTTGAATAGTTTATAAGGAAGGGGTTAAATTGTTTCACATGGTCATGGCTATGTACACAGACTGGCCTCTGTTTTCATAGGCCGCTGAAACAGCTCATTTCATCAACAGACCTCAGTTGATCATTTACTCAACATATAAGGACGATTCAGAAGCCAGCATGCGATTGTGATTAATATGGAAAAATGTATAGAATTACATGCAGTCTGACATCATTAATCTCACATCCATGCACCCTTGTTTAAAAAAAAAAAAAAGAAAAGAAAGAAAGAAAAAAGAAAGAAAATAAAATAAATTTCCACCCAGCAATTAATGAAATAGTCTCCCATTCCCATTGAAGTGATAGACAAGAAATAAGTGGCATATGTTGTATTTTGCCAAGAAAGACATTGATATATTAATTTCAGATGCAATACATTTTTTTTTCCTGTGCTGTTAACATTACTAAAATTTTACAGTTTTTTTTTCAAAAGATACTTTGCATGTTCAGGGCTTTCTCTGTTGCTCTCTTTGAATGATTTACCGGGTGTCAATCATTAATTATTTTGGATAGACTAACCCACATGTGAAAATAGAATTCTACACCAGACAATCCAATTGATCAAGAGTTGTACACGAAGCATGTACAATAGGCACAATAGACCACATGTAAATGATAACCTAAATATGTAGCTATGGAATATGCTTTTATTGGCAAATTAACTAATTTATCCTTTGATATGTTGCCTGGTCATACCTGATATTTTACCATAGATACCAACTGTAGAAGGATGTTCTGACAGCATAACACTTACTAAGCCCTGTTTGATATTCTCAATATCCAATGAAATTGAAGCTAGTGAATTTCTATTTTCTTTTTTGGTTTTTGTTTTTAATGTGCATTTCCTGGGTGAGATGACCTGGTCCAGTTGAATTTGAAATGACAGACTAAGTGGAAGATGAAATGCCAAAATGTTTCTTTGACAGACACTCATAGTTACCAAAAGACCTCTTCATACTGATTTGTACCAAACTTTTCCAGACCGTTATTAATTATGCATTCCATTGTTGGCCTGATTGTCCAGTCTGGCCCATGCCTTCACGTTTACAACGGATGCCACGGCTAACTCTAGTGATTACAGCATGGATTGTGCTGAACAGTGCAAATCTTTTACCTAAAATGTCACATCATTGCTGAAACGTCCATTTTTAGTTTGCTGACAGTTTCATTTTCCATTAAATCCAAGCATATCCTGTGTTTTACTTTCTGATCCTTCCGCGTGTCATCCGGCCAGCCTGGTCGAGCACAAAATGTAAACAAAGCAGGGTGTGCTTCCGAAGTGAACCGAATGAACCCGAGTCCTATGAACTATAGTCTATTATTTAACATTATTCTTTTTTGAAACTTTCTATTTTAGATCAAATCAGAATAAAAATCCTGGCGATGCCCTGGAAAACCCTGTCATGAGCTTTTTATGATCAATGGTACCAATTCTTAGATGGAATAAATGTAGGTGTCCCTATGTGGTAAAATGATCGAGTTCCATGTTGTGACACAAAGTGTGTTCTTTCAAGGTAGATTTTGATGGCATGGAAAGAAGAGGATTTAGGAAGGTACATAAAAGGGGGCCTGTCACTGTTAGGAGACATTGCATATGCACAGTCTTCCAACTAATGCATGATTTGGCATCCATTCCCACGCCAAATCTTATAGCATTCTTAAAGGTGCTTAGAAGGTGAGACTTCTGAAAGTGTTCATAGAGTCAGCTAATCTTGTAGATGCACATGTACATGTAATGAGAAGACCGTTCAAGTAGGTGTATATCAGGACACATGAGGGTATAGTTGCTGCAGATCAATGAACCTAAATAAGATTTTTGTAGGGCGAAACCGTCACTAAAACAACAATATTTCCTGGTCCAGGGAGTTTATGTAATTCAGTGTGTGTTCATCTTCCAGAGGTCAAGGGTAAATGGTAAGAACAATTAAGCTCCTCAGTGCAGCACATAGACCATGCCGGTGTCTTCCCTTGAAGCTCAGAATAGGGACTGTGTATTTCTTATCATGTAGGACCCTTGTATCACCGATAAAGCATATAAATGAGGACCAGAATCCAGTGTTTTAATAATATTGTGCCCCAGATGAATAACTGCAACCATGAGGCCCCCTGGTGGGAAAATGGCTCTTATCTGATTATTTAGCATAAGTACACAGATGGATATAGAACATGATGTCATCTATACATGCCACTTGGCCTCTGAATTACCCTGAATATACGATTTGTTCACTTTGTGTTTTGCATTATAAAACCATCATGGAAACATTTCAGAGTCAAATTGACTGGATGAGACAATGGGAAGTATGTAACAAATTACTTTAAGAATTTAATAGCTTTAAATAAACTTTAATGGGTTAGATTGCATTGGGGGGATGGGGGGATCTGTATAAAATGAAAACTGTTGTCAAAATTGCTGTATTGCAAGAATTAACTGCATGATTTAAGACTGAGTTGATTTGAGTTGAACGCTGATTTAAGACTGAGTCAACAGCTTTCCTCAGGGCACTTTGCACACAAAGTGCCCAGAGGAAAACTGTTGACTAAGGCTACTTTTTTCTCTAGACTAGGCTTGCTGGTATTTGAATGAAAGATATGCATGTCCTCAAATGGAATTTGAATCTTTTAACCATTATGTGTTTAATGGTAATGATAAAACAACTATAGCCGTGATTAGCAAATAGCACTTTAAGAGTTAAGACTAAAAGATGTCTTATATTGGACCACCAAAATACTTAAGATCATACAAGTATAGCATATACTGTCGTACAAGTATATTTAACCCTTGAAGTTCTTGCTGAGTTAAGACTGAGTCGGAACAGCTTCATGGGTGAACATTATGTGCACCAATCGTGCTTGATGTGTGACAAGGAAAGCAGCTGATGTTTTTGTGTCTTTCTGTTGAAACTGTATTGACTTTGGACCAGGCATACTGAGCAAAAGGTCATACCACATAGATTGTCAGTCTTCAAACTTTATTTTAATTCCAGTGAGTGCAATTATAGTGTTGTGATCAGTGCTGCCAGGCTGAAGGACCACATGACCCTGTCATGGTAAAGGTCTCCATCCGGTCCCTGTCATGGTAAAGGTCTCCATCCGCCTTAGCACCTGGAACACCTGTGGGTGTATCAAGCCAATTAAGTAACATGTGAAATTAAGTGCAGGCATATCATGTGTTTCAACACAAATTCACAGACTTGTGTGGTTTGTTTTGTGCAAAATATTTACACGTGTAACTGCAGCAGTATTCACCCTGGCACTATGTGGTATATTATACCATTTAGTAGTCAGCAGGGTGTCATGTTGATGTAGATTTGTTATGCAATGATCATCTACCTTAACCCTTTGCCTCCTAGAACAATCAAAACCAGCTACGTGTAACATTTCATCTGCTTCTGTGCTTTCAGCTAATTTCAATGGGAATGAAAAAGACTTAGAATTGTATAAGTCAAGATCACATGGTCAACAGCTTTCCTTGACATGGGTTGCCCAACCCATATCAAGTATAACTGTTGACTCGATCAATCTTAATTCAAGGGAGAAGGGTTAATATGCTGTGCTATACACACCAATTTGTAAATTTCAAAGGTGACAAATTAAGCCAGCTTGCTCAATTATCTTGGATAGTGATGAGCTACTTATTTTAATTGCATATTTTACTGATTTGACTGGTAGTATTTTCCTCACTTCATGCTTTTTATATGATGGACTATAATTGCATTTGTTTATTTGGGTTATTTCTGTGGCAACTGCCTCTAGAAATCATTGGATGCAATGCCAGCTGATGAGTTGACAGGTTGAATAATGTAGTAATATTGGCGTATGTATCAAGAGACTGTGTCGATCATGTCATCATTCACGCTGCTAGGGCATGCAAGTCTTGCTATTCTTAGCCCACCAAAGTGTTCCTTATGTTCTTCAAAACAAAAATGGGCAAAATTTAAAGTTTTGGGTTTTTGTTTTTGTTTTTTGTTTGTTTGTTTTTGTTTTTGTTCTTTTAATGTAAAAATGGTTATATAAAACTACAGAATCCAGGAAATTTTCTGATTTATATTGCCTTTTTGTAACTGCCTTTTGTAATGGTATGTCAGGGTCCAGACATGAAAGATAAGCAAATTCTTAGGTATCCCACTGACTGCTGAATATACTGGCAGTGGTTACAGTAAGCCTAGATCACTGTAGATATATGATGTGTGTTCAAGACAGTGTGCCACCAAATACATGTGCATGGAGATACTCCAGTATAGGCTATTTTTATATTTCCATTAAATAGGATGTTGATAAAATATTTAGCAAAACCTATGGAAATTAAATGGTTCATTGTGCAGCATGACTTAGGAGAAGTCATGCCATTTTCCCTTCAAATTCAATCATGCTGTCCCTGCCACATGTTTTCAGCTTTGGTGACATGTTGGCCAGCAGAGCTTATGCAATCTGCACATGTCTGCCTATCCATCTGTACATTACACATTTTATATTGGCAACTTCTCAAATTGTTTTTCATATGGAACGTTTTGATTTTGCACATGGATGTTCCCCAGGTGTAGGTTCACCGATTTAAAATGTGAATGAAGGAAACGATGCAATATCTTCTTTTTCCCCCCCTAATTCCTAGCTCTACTTGTCAGTCAGCAGAGCTTATAAAATCTGTATCCATCGTCTGTTAAACTAAATGACTTTTTCTCAACTGTTGCAATGAGGGAATGTATTTAAAATTTATGGCTAAAATTTTAGACAAAATTACAATGGCATAAGCTAAGAGGCAAGAGATAGAGGGCAATACTGTTGAAAAAAACACTCACCTGACCTATTCTAACCAGGGGAATGGTTATGTTAGGTCACGTGATACCTCTCGACCAGCATATAGCTATCATCTATTACATGTACTTCCTGTGTCTGGGCATATGCTATTACAAGTAGAGACACAGCTGGGGTAGGTAGTCATGGTTAGGCGGTTCATCTAGTGTATTTTGACAATATAATTTGGGAACTATCATCAGGGACTGTTGGGAAACTATGTGCATCTGAACCTTACATGATGAGAGGTAACATTTTCTTTACCATAGATTGCATATGTTTGTGTTCTTGCATGTAATGCATTGTATGGCCTATTCGGATATGGGTATCATTCACTTAAGACTTTTCAAAATACTTTTCACACATGGGCCCCCTAGTGCCAAACTGTCCATTAACTCTCTAGTGCTAGACGTAGGAATACCACAAAATATATTCACTGCCGGGAATAAAGAACCACCTGTTTGCACATGTAAATGGGCCTCAATACACATCAAAATTAACTTGTATTGTCACAAAAGATGCGATAAATGACTAATAATTGAAACATGTATAGATATCAAGGTGAGAAGCAGGTTGAAAGAAAATACCAACAAGCACCTCCAACACAAGAGAGTACCGGACAATTTAGCATTAAGGGGCGCATGTGTGTTTGGAATGATTTATTATCCAAATGAAGAAAATATTAAAGATCCAATTGTCAAACAGCATTATAGGAAGATACATTGCTTTACCAGCAGACCTTTTGTGTTTTGTGTCAGATGCCTGTCATAGGTAAACAGGTCGACAGTTTCTTGAAGTTAAGATTTTCCAATTTATACTGGACACAGCCGTGCCAGTACTGTCATGCAAAAAAAATGAATGCAGGTTAAAGAAAATTATCATTCAACTATTAAAGCAAAGGAGTTCATTTTCTCATGGCGTTGAGAACCACTGGCTCAATGGAGACAAATATACGCTGAAGTACAATTTCTGGTCACAAATACGTACACCACATGTATAAGTCAGAAAAAAAAAACTTACCGTAAGTCAGGAATTAACGTTACTGCAGTTCTAGAAATTTTCGCGCTCGATTTAATTTCACGATTTTCGCGCTACCACCCAAAGCGCGAAATTAAAATGTGCGAAAATAAATTGCATTGTATTACATTAATTGAATGGCATTGGATTGCGCGAAATTAAAATGCATGAAAATGTTGGTAATTTAAGAAAAATTGAGTTTGCGCGAAATTAAACACGCGTGGAAATTTCTAGAACTACAATATCTCATTTCACATGTCCTGGGAAGTTTCAGAAATCATGCAAATATATATATGGGCAGCTTTTTGTTTCAATATAAGAATATATATTTCAGTGTGCATGACATATATTTCACTGTGCATCAGAAATTTCATTGTGCATAACATACATTTCAGAGTGCATAACATTTTAATGGAGCATAACATACATTCAGAGTGCATAACATTTCAGTGTGCATAGCATATATTTTGGTGTGTATTTTTATATTTCAGAGGGCAGCACACATATGCATGTAGTATGCATGTAAATATCAGTGTGCATAACATACACTACAGTGTATTATATTTCAGAGAGCAGCACATATATAGTCTACATGTACATACAAATTTCATGGTGCAGAACTGCTTGCATGGAAGTGTTCATTAGTATTTGTGAGCTTGCTGGATGGAATATTTTTCAGTTTGTATGTGTTTGTGTACCTTCAGACACAACAGATTCAGGCTGAGACACAGAAGACTGACCGCAGATGTAGTGTGCCAATGCTGAGGGTGGGCAGCAGCAAGTTCCGCCAAGGCATGCTCCAGCTGATGATTCATACCATTGACCCCCTTGGTGAAGGTACAGTCTTACTTTCTTACTCTTACAAGCACACACTGGCTTGCCCAGCATCTCAAGCTCTAGGTATATTCACTGGTGCATTTGTTGGAAAAGTCTGGGAAAAACAAATTAGCCCTTTCCCCATCAAACCGGCCAAAACCGGCTGGTGGTCAAATGTCGTCTGCTTCAGTGTTTTCAACTAATTTCAACAGTTATGAAAAACAATTTGACTGAGAAATGTACATGAGACTTATCAAGATCACATGCCCCAGGTCAACAGTTTTCCTTGGCATGGGTTGGGCACTTAGTGCCCAACCCATGCCAAGGAAAGCTGTTGACTCAGTCTTAATTCAAGGGGAATAGGTTAAGGAGCGAATACCTGGAAATATGGATGCTTTGCATGGAACAACTACATGTACATGTGTTGTACATAGAGAATTTAACATGGCTGAGAGATGAGATAGCAACAGCAATTGCAAGTGAGAGAAAAGTGGTTACTCGCTCTTCAGCCATGTAAGAGTTTATTCATTCTATGTTTAATTGGGTATTCATGGCCAAAAATATGTCCTAGGCCTACTTTCAATGAGGACCTGGTGTGCCGTTTTTGTGTATGTGTCTCATAGCTATTCCGTGTCACGTGTGATGTACAATCAAACATCCCTTGCACACATTTGATTTTGTCCGTTATGTCAACGATGCAGGTTACTGATGCAGGCACGTCACAATTTAGTTTGTATCAATATGTTGGGTCATGTAATCTACAGTGAGTTACTGCTTTTGAATTTCAGTCTAGAAAATGATGATTCCTCCCAAACATAGAATGAAGTGTAAAAAAGGCATGTCTGCAATTAACTGTAACTAAAATGTGCCTTTTCCCCTATGACATGTATGTGTCTTTCATGCTGTGTTTTCAAGTGAATAGCATTAATTTTGTGTGCATGTGTCTGTGTATGTTAGTCTTGCAGTGTGATGTTGAACTGTTTTTCTCACTGGTTGAAGTCAGGTTGTTATTGGCCCATGTGAAACAGATAAAGTGTAGGAATTAAACCCATTCCTAGTCAGAGTATGAGCAGCCCACAGCAAGGAAAGCTGCTGACCTAAGTAGTGCCATCATGAATGATCTTACATACAAATCTCAGCAAAAATGTGCTCTAGTGATGAGAAAGATTAGTAAAAACATTATGTAAGGCAGACAACGATTTTCTGGTGCTTTTTGGCAATTGTGTGGGAGAGAGTTAAAATGAGAATATAAAAAGAACTTTGAGAAAGAAGGTAATGTTACTCATGCAAATCTTCTACAATTTAGACCATGCAGCACTTATTATGGGATGTTGAATCAAAGTGATGTCACTTGTATATACAGGGGGGATAAAGGGATTTTCTGCACTGGCATACTGGACATTTTCAGCCTTGCTGACTTAGTCAGTCAGGAAAGCTTATGCATCCATCATCCGTCAGAGTTTTTACATTTTGCATAGCACATGGATATTCATTTATTTTTTAAATAAATATTTCTTATGCTCAGGAAGTACCTGGCCCGCTGCTTTGATATTGCATTCAGGGTTGGCAGAGGTCAAGTAGCTCACAGTTTGGCTGTCAGGTGGTGATGTGATTTTTTTTTCCTGACTTTTACTGTTAATTTTTATCTATGAATATTATTCTTTACTTCTCCAGAACTGTGCATCTAAATAGAATTGTTTTAAATTCTTTCCAGTGAATGTAGCATGACTGAAGATGATGAAAGTTGGTGAAAATGATGATATGCTAACATTTGAGAAAGCTGTGGGGTGAACAAACTTGGGACCTACATTGTATGTCAATACGTGCCAGTGCAGTATACATCTATATAGCAATATAGTGCATGTATTGCAAAATTGTCAAATGGTTGTGTCTTATGCTTTGATTTTACTGACATGTTTTCCAGCTAGTTCTCTATCAACTTTGCAAAGGAACTTATGATGCAATATTTTAAAAAAAAATATATTCTAAGAATTTTTAAAGATTTTTCTGTCCTCAGGCAGGGGATGCATGTATAGTGTTCAGTAGAACTTTAAGTTTTGTTTTCATTTATTCATTCATGCATTCATTTTTTTGCTGACACAGCAAAATCTGACATCTTGACATATATTTTTGGTGGATCCTTGGCCCATAGTTACCATTAAGCCTTAATAGGAAAGTACCCATGAGATTTGTTTTGGTGTTGCTAAGTTTGACTTTGGAAATGGCCTTGACAGGTCAAACTGACATAGTTGCATATAATTGTATCCTGGTAAATAATTTTGACCAACTATTCACAAGCACTAATGCTGTACATTTATAGAGCCATAAAGTTTGCACAGGTAGAAGCAGCAGATTCTAGTCAGCAGAGCACAGGATAATAATCCTCTTGTCATTTACTGGACTTGCACACTGGAAGCCCCTTTATTTGCCATACTTTGAACTACAGCCATTATTTCGAAATGTTATAATTTTCTGTACCTTGTATTTGGGCAAAATTATTAACTGTAAGCAGTGTTTTAGAACTGCCTCCATTCCCCCTTTCCATACACACCTGCTTAAAAACCTCAGATGAGGGCTGTGATCAAGGTGTTGTTTTTATCATAAATGATGTGTTTGTGCCCTTGGAAGATTCTGTTTAACCCTTTATGCCCCAACTGTGACTGAAGTCAAACTACATGTACTTAAGATGAATTGCTCATAAGTGTAATAAGGAAGCTAGATTCATCTTCTTTATTAAAAGACCTTGCATTCATTTCCCAGCATGCCTTGTTTTCCAGACAATGTAATAGTCATGGTCAACATGTTACCTCGGTGCACTTTGAGTGCATTGCACACAAAGAATGCGGAGGAAAGCTGTCGACTGAGTCTAAAACGTGGCACTGAAAGAGTTGAGAGGTCATAACTTGTACCACTGCAGCCTGACAACTCACATTTCATAAATGTACAGTGTAAAAAAGTTACACAGAGTAACAAGCTTTTGTTTCTGAGATATTCAGTTTTAAATGCCATGTTGTGTCTGGATTCTGCTTGAAAAGTGAACTACAAAATGCATGTAGAATATTTATGTGTTGCATGAAGAATGCTTGTCTCAAGCAAATTAAAAGGTCAGGCTTTTCAACTCACGCAACAATCTGCTATGTCAACATTTATTCATGGGCTGCCATGTACAGTGATTATGTCATTGTCTTTATTAGAAATATTAGAATATATGGGCTGTCATGTATGGTGATTACATCATTGCCTCAAATAAACGGACCCCTGTCTAGTAATAATTTATGATTCAAAGTGAGGCTGCATGCCACTTTCCTTGGTGCATTCTTGTAACCGGTACCCAGTCATTCACTTGGTTTGCTGATAGCATTCTACGCCCAGTGCATTATGGGTAAAACTGCAGTGTGCAGTTGGCACAAATAACACTTAGAGTGCAAGTAAACCTGTTGACTGTGTGGAATACTGTTAAGCATCCTGTCAAATTCTCAAAACTTTTGGTGAAAATGGGACAATAAGAAAACACAATAAAAGACCAAACCCCCCCCCCCCCCAAAAAAAACAAAAAACTTAACAAATGACATGTAGACTACATGTTGCTGACCGCAAGGCAAGTGCAAAGCAATCCTGCCAGTATGCTGGTACAGAAAACACAATGTGTTAAATACCAGCAGAGATATAACCTTTACAACCCTCAATTTATGTGCCATTCTTAAATGCCACAGGAAGTATTTGTAGGTAATTCATTCTTCTCTATCAGTCATAAAACTGCATGTGCAGACACATTTTGAGATAGATTTGCAAACATTAGTGGCCAACCAGCATCAAAGAAATTAATAATCCACATGTATGGAAGGCTATTTTGTCGAAGATGTCTGCCATAAGCTCACCTAAAATTTCTCTGTACATAAGAAGTTCATTGCGAAAATAAGAAAAACACTGAAGCAGGTGATTTGGTGGTAAAGGACTCTGCAACCATGTGTGATGGTGTCCAATGGGCAACAGTGGCTTTGAGGTTAGGCTTTAGACCTCGAGCTTCACAAGAGCAAGAAGTTAAATGTATGTGTGTCCTTTTCAACTGTGAGCATTGCTATTTTTGGTACAAAACTCAGTGGTGTATTGCTTGTTTGATAAAATATAAAGGACATTTTTAAAGTGCTGCAACTACCATAGGAAAAAGTTTTCAGATTAACTCTTTCTCCCTTGAAGTGAGACTGAGTCAACAGCTTTGCATGGGATGGCTTGGGCAGTGAGTCTTAGTGCCCAACTCATGTTGTTGACTTCGGTTATGTTATCTTGACTAGGTCTTATCTAAAAAATCTCTCTGAAGTTGTTTTTCATTAGTGTTTATTAGGTTGAAAAACTGAAGCAGATGATAATTTTGACCACAAACCACGTAGTTTTGACTTGTTTAAGGGGAAAGAGTTTAAAACAGAATTCTGTTTTAAGCAAAATTTTAACAAAAAGAGTTCAATCAGGATATGTTCTAAACCATGCAAATTTGGCAGGAAATGAGGGTGACAAATTTAAAGGAGTGTTTTCTGTTTTGCAAAAATTGTTGGCTTTCACCAATGAATTAAGTAATAGGAGCAGAAGTGGGAAATGGTACATGAATGTAGCAACATTCGTACAAGAAGCAAGGTAGTACACATAGTGGCCATAGGTGGCCTATGTCTTACTCAATTAGGATACATGACCAAACATGTGAAGCCTCGCTTTGGGTCCTGGTCCATGGTGATTGGGTGGAAACTGTTAAGATCAGTGGCATTTTTGAATGGTTATTGTCTTTTGAATGATAATAACATACTAATTGGAGATGCAAGCTAACCACCATTTCATGTTTTTCATCAGCTGCTTGGATTTGCTCAGTGGGTTTCATAATGAACAGCGGCGGTTAGATTTGCTCTGTTAAGAAAGACTACACTCACATGTAATAGCTATATGTTCTGTTCTGCTTGTGGCTTCAACACTGTTAAAGCACAATAGTCTTGTTGGAGAATTCATACGGTTGCAAGCAAGTATGGCTGCATCCAAACCAAGAGCACAGTTTCCTTAATTTCTCGACTGAAAGCAGCCTTTCATAGAGGGAATCCATGCACAGAGATAGACTTGCATTAATTGTTTCACAGTGTACATTCATGGCAGAGGCAGGGGTTCGACCCTCAACTCACTACAGAACAATGTTTGGCCCTGGAATACTGTTGTGAGTCTGTTTTGTCCTTGGATTGTAGGGAGACACTTTTAGCTTAAGCTGCATATTTGTTGCACTCTGCAAGTTCATATGCTAAAAATACAAGAAAGCAACAATTATGAAAATAGCATATGCAGACAGCAAAACAAGTCATCTGAATATCAGTGAATATCTGCTGGCCGTTTTATTGCTTGCTGGCTTTTCCTGATGTATTCTGGGCACTTGGGCTCTGGCACCTAGATTGTGCTTTGTAATTTTAATGTGATTATGGCCCCTTCCTTCCAGAGGTGGGGCATACATGTATATAGTAATCCCTTTTTCCATCCATGGTACCATGCATGCATCTGTGTGACCATCTGCTTATAGTGTTCAGGCTATAATTTGCTTGTAGTTCAACATAAATCAGTGAAACTTTACACACAGATGCATCTGGACATAAGGGTATGTCTTCTACCAAATGTAGGTCACTAGATCAAGTATCTGGGTCACTATGACATATCCTTGTAAAATCATGTCCGGGCTATAATTCCTTTAGTTTCATGAAACTTCAAACACACATATCTTGACCTAAAGGTGTGTCATGAAACAAAAGTAGGTCACTAAGTCAAGTATCTGGGTCACAGTGACAAAATCATGTAAAACTACATTACACCTTATGTCCGGGCTGTAATTCTGTTGCCCTTCAACTTATATCAATGAAACTTGGCACACAGGTGCATCTGCATATGTACCAAAAGTAGGTCACTAGGTCAAACATCTGGGTCACAGTTACATATCTTTGCAAAATCATATCCCTGCTATAATTCCTTTACTATTTACCTTAGTTTAATGAAACTTCACACACACAGACATCTTGACGTAAAGGTGTGTCATGAAACAAAACTTTGACTTAGAATCATGAAACTGTACAGACCTGTTTATCTGGACACAAGGGGGTGCCATGCATAAAAGTGGGTCACCTGAGGTCTAGTATCTGGGTCACAGTGACATATTCTTCTTAATTTGTGTCTGGTGTAATTCCTTGAATTTGTAACTTAGTTTCACAAAACTTCACACATACAGATATCTTAACCTAAAGGTGTCTCATGAAGTAAAAGTAGGTCACTAGGTCAAATATCTTGGTCACTGGTATATACTGGTAAAATTGTGTCCAGACTGTATTTCCTTTGCTCATTAAGTCAGTTTCATGAAACATCATACACACACATATCTTGACCCAAACTTGTGTTATGGAGCAAAAGTAGGTCATTAGGTCAAGTATCTGGGTCATGGTGAGGCCTTTATATAAAACTGCAATACTGTTGTTCATGTCAGGGCAATAATTCAATTGTCCTTCAACTCAGATTAAGGAAACTTGACACACAGGTACATCTAGACATAAGGGTGTGTTTTGCAACAAAAGGAGGTCACTAGGACAGATATCTGGGTCCCTGCTTCATCCTGGTAAAACCATGTCCAGACTGTATTTCCTTTACCAATTAAGTGTGTTGTATGAAACACACACACACATATCTTGACCCTAAGGTTTGTCATGTAACAAAAGTAGGTCTCTAGGTTAAGCATTAAGAGTGTCTGCCCGCTATTTGTGTCTGGGCTGTTATTCACTTGTCCTTGATTTTAGAATAATGAAACTTTACGCACGGATGCATCTTGGCATAAAGGTGTGTCAAGTGATAAGAGTAGGTCACTGGGTCAAGTATCTGTGTCACAGTGACACATCTTTATAAAATCATGTCCAGGCTGTAATTCCTTTACTATTTAACTTGGCGAAAGGAAACTTTATGCATATATAATCCTAACCTACAGGTGTGTCATGAAACAACAGTAGGGTAAAGTATCTGGGTCATGGTGATAGCCTATTTTAATTGACTACAGTCATTCCAAATGAGACCTGTCATTAGCAAGGTTATAAATAAGGTGATATTGCATTTTAATGATGTTTTTATGGTTGTGGGTCTCAGCTTTGCCTGCTTAGCAGAAAAAGCTCTGATTTCTTTTTACACTCCTCTTAGTCTGCCCGTGACAGGAAGGTTTTAATAATGTTAACACCCCATCAGATTGATGGGGGGGGGGGGGGGGGAGGGGGATTTAAAGTTTCCACCCCAACTATCTGTCCTTCCATCCTTCCCTTAAGTGTTCATTTAACAAAGCTAGGGCTGATACACTGTATTATGGAGTGGAGAATACATGGAACTTACGCTGTTCAGGGGGCATGCTTTTTTTCTGTGACTATTTTAGAATGTTTTAGGAAATTGGAAGCTTGAAAAAAATTTGGAATCTGGTGGTCTGTGAGAAATGGTGGGTTTTTGTGAGTATAGAATCCAGGCATCAATTTGTAATTGAGTTTAAAAAATACTGTTCAAGTCCAAAGACAATTGCGGCTTGGCAAGAACTTAATTTTTCTATCATCCTTAGTTTCATGAAACTTAATACACACATTTGTCAGACACCCATGGGTGTGTTATATCAGAAAATTAGGTCACAAGGTCATATAACTAGGTCACAGTGACAAATTCATGTACTTTTTACCACTAGGCTAAAATGTTCTTCTTTTACTCTGTGTCATAAAAGCTTGTGCAGGCATTAATAAGTATGCGAACCAGAATACATACTGTAAATTAAAACTAGGTCACTAGATCAAGTATCTGGGTCAAGGTGACATATCTATGTACTGTTCATCTCTAGGCTATTATGTTCTTGTGTTTGACAGTGTCTTGAAACCATACATGCATATATCATGCCATGTGGTAAAAGTTTGTGTCACTTGGTCATCTTTCGGGATGGCCATGCATGATATATCCCTGAATTCTCTTTTGCCTATCATTTGCCTCTGCTTTGAGTTTGTTTCATGAAACCTCATACAGTCATGAGTTGGTCCAACTAACACACATGTTATGCAGTAAAACTAGGCCAAGTATCTGGGTCACAGTGATATCCATTTTCTATTTACATTTGGCTTGAAAAATTTGTTCCTATAAAATCTGTTCATTAAACCTTAAGTTTGTACATCAGATCCAAAATGCATGTCTCAGTGAAACTAGGTTACTAGATCAAATATATGGGTCAGTGATATCCATTTAATATCAGCTCAAAGTTCAGGTCAGAGCAACTCAGTTTCACTGTGTTTAGCTCAGCTCAATTTAAGATACATTCGGAACTCAGATCAGCTCAGTTTAGCTTGTTGCAACTCTGGTTTGGACTTTGTAATGTGTGAATAAATATTGTATGTCAGCTGAGTACAGGGTGTTCACACAGCCCGTTTTTGACATAGGGTCTCAAAAAGTAAAAATGTATGGGCAAAAGAACTCAAAATTTTGCAGTATATCACCTCTCTCTCTCTCTCTCTCTCTCTCTCTCTCTCTCTCTCTCTCTCTCTCTCTCTCTCTCTCTCTCTCTCTCTCTCTCTCTCTCTCTCTCTCTCTCTCTCTCTCTCTCTCTCTCTCTCTCTCTCTCTCTCTCTCTCTCTCTCTCTCTCTCTCTCTCTCTCTCTCTCTCTCTCTCTCTCTCTCTGTCTCTCTCTCTCTCTCTCTCTCTCTCTCTGTATATATATATATATGTGTGTGTGTGTGTGTGTGTGTGTGTGTGTGTGTGTGTGTGTGTGTGTGTGTGTGTGTGTGTGTAGGTAGGTAGGTACATACATATACATGTACATAACACATAACGCAAATTTTGATTTCATCATTACAAGTGTATGGTTATCATGGTTATCAGTGATCTCTGGGTTGTCAATGCCTGTCATAGAAATGTGAGAAACTTGTAATTGGTTATCATGAGACACCATGTTACCGTGTGAAAGTAATGTGAATTAGCAGCGAAGCTCCCAAATTGATGAGAAATGTGAAGACACTGACAGGAATGCCCATCAACTGTGAATTTAATGAGTTTTACTAGTTACCTGTAGCTTGCGTATCTGTATGTGTCACTGAAGCTGACTGGTAACTGCAGCTTGTGTATGCCAGGGGCACAGTCATGTACTGATACAGTGAAGCCGTAAAAACCCAGTAA
This sequence comes from Hermodice carunculata, assembly GCA_964020975.1. NCBI lineage: Eukaryota > Metazoa > Annelida > Polychaeta > Eunicida > Amphinomidae > Hermodice > Hermodice carunculata. The sequence continues at coordinate 85,173,277 of OZ026617.1, read as the reverse complement.
AATGTTTACAAGCCTGTAATGCTATTTATGGAGACCAAAGCATGGAATACTTCACCTTTTCAAAGTATATATCTAGCCCTGAAACAGGCAAATCAATCCTAAGTGCTAAAATATTAAAAGTGCTTTATAGGTCTATATAATGTGGATCAGTGAAAATATATGAACACAGTTGGTAATTCAAATATCAGTGGCATGATACACAAAAGGCTGCCCTTGCAGGTGGGGTGTATTTTCCATTTACTATATTGACGGTCATAATGGCACATTAGTAACATATTGCAACAGGTCAAGCTTTATCAAACTGTTGCTAAATTATTCTACAATACAGTGGTGTGGAAAGCCAAATAACTGTCTCTTTCCAATTTGTCCGTGTCATAAATTGCACAGTCAAGGGTCTCTTTATAATAGTTTTCTTGGAAATGTACAAAACTATTTGTAATGGTTTCATTCAATAATTTAGGTAAATTCAAGTTTGAATATTGATGTGGTAGTCAATTTCTTCATGCTGATGGTGCAATGTAACCGCATCTAGGCACTGGTCAGTTGAGGGTGTCATGCAGGTAGAGACCACATGTATGTAATGGAAAATTTAAAAATGCAATGATATATTTATTTTAAACTTTGGCACACAGAGCACCCTCAATGAATGGGTAATTGGTTTCTGTTTGATGTAATATCAGAGTCAGACCTAGCACAAGCATTAACCCATTAAGTACTAATCACTGCTTTAGTTGCTTTCTCATTACTGTTAAACATATAACGGTTGAAAGATTCAAGTTCCTCATGAAGATACCTTTCATTCAAATACCAGCAAGCCCAGTGTAAAGCAAAAAGTAGTCGTAGTCAACAGCTTTCCTTTGGGACACTATGCGGGCAATGCGTGCAAAGTGTCATGAGGAAAGCTGTTGTCTCAAACTCATTTCAGCGCTTTATGGGTTAATACATGCTTTCCAGCTGCACAGATACGCAGGTGAATCTGCCCCTTATATCACATAAAGGACTCACAAAGTAAAGACTAAATGGGGCCGTGCATGGTCTTAATATGGAAAATAAAATACATTGTACTAAATAAAAGCAGACTGACGTGGTTTTTTAACTATGAAGGGTCATAATTACGATATTAGGGAAATTCTGCTGTTATGTATCTCTTTACAGAAGGTATCTGATATAATTAAAGGATAGAATCTTCTTAATTTCAATTCGATAAACCAATGTAGGATGCAAGAGAAATTATTCCAGTGTATGACACTGGGTGTTACAATATATCAAATGATGAGCCGTCAATGAATAATCTACCGAATGCAGTTGACAAAGCTAGCGTAAAGTTGTTTATTATGATAGTATGTAGCTTCTGTGCACAATGATAATTAGAAGTTGTTTTTTTTTTTTTTTGAGTCTCTGTTGGAAACATTTCGTTGAAGCTAGAACTGCCTGCTACCAAGAATTTTCCTTCTTGGAGACTCCCAACAAACTTTACTGTTCTGGGTGGAAGTTGTGTTATGCATGTATTTTCCTTCCCATTTAGCTGGTAATTTGTCAAAAATTGCCGCAAAAAGGACTTCTACGGAAAATTTGCACCTAGGACTGGCAAAGTTGTGGGTAAAAATGTCTTATGGTAAAGCTTTTAAATTTTATTGACAGTTGTGAAAATTTCAATACAATTGTTAAAATTTCAATGCAGTTTCAATGGTCTTTAAAAATTCAACAAAGCTTCTTTTTTTAAAAAGTCTGAGATATTTGTTTTTTAGACACAGGTACTAACTTCAATTTGATGTTATGAGCTAATGTGTATTTTAATTTTTGAACCTGCTATTTGTTATTGTAAATTTTGCACATTTAATTAAAATTAAATTAAAATAATTGAAATGCTTAAATCTGAAATCCAATAGTAACTCTGCCTGAAATATAACTCAGTAAGTAAATCCAATATGTGTCGTAGCCCTGCCCGAATTATAATTCAATAAGAATTGACTTACACGAAACTGTTATCAGAGCAGCTTCTTTCACTCTCAAAACTTTACTTTATGGTTCAGAGGAATGTTCACGTGTTGAATATTTGAAAATATTCTTAGCAGTCCCCAGTTTTATGGAAAAATAAAAAAGATTTAATCCCCTGTAAGTATATCTCTCACATGACTATTATGAGTATCATACGCAGCCAGTCTGCTGGTATGTATGTATTGTTCAATTCCTTGTTATGTCTCTGCCTCATACACCGTAGACGTAGTCCGCTTCAAATTATTGTTCTGTGTTGTTCTTGTTACGTCTTTACATTTAGACTGTATCATCTCCTCCCTTCCTTCCTATTGAATGTCTTATTTTGTTTACTGTCTATTTTTATTTTTGTTACAGCAAGAAGAGTTTGTAATTAAGCCCTTTTATCAAATTGGTTAAGGATGAGCGTCTAGTTCAGTGCCATTTTGAGGATGCTTCTGAAGATTCTATCACAAATCAGTCAATATGCATAAAATCTGCCTCAATCTATACATTTTTGGAAAGCTAACAAACTACTGATTTGTGTTCTCCTACTGTCCTGTGTGTTTGTTGTCCTATGTTTATACAGCAATCATACCAAGTGCTGTCCCCTTTTACAAAGAACCCTGAAGAAACTTGGATTCAACTTTTTTGTTTTCTGATGCAAAGACATTAGATTTGTGACAAAATGTTCACAACAATGTAAACCAAAACAGCTTGTCTCACATTTTCAATAACAAGTGTAGTTTTGTCTCGAGAATGAGTCAAAGTTTGGTCCCTTTGATGTATTGAGTCAGTGTCATCGATGCAACTCCAACGTGACTAGTACCGTAACAAAACACAAATCACCAAAAATGAGTCATTCTTTTTCAGTTTACAGTTTTACATACATTTTACCACAAAATTAATATCTTTACATCAGAAAACTAAGAAGTTGATTTCTTCACGGTTCTTTGAAAAAGAAGACGGCACTTGGTACGATTGCTGTATAAACATGGGACAACAAACACACAGGACAGTCGGAGAAAACGAATCAGTAGTTTGTCAGCTTTAAAAAAATGTATAGTTTGTGGCAGTATTTATGCATATTGATTGTTTTTGTTATAGAACCTTTACAAGCACCCTCAAAAATAGCACTGAACCAGACGCTCATCCTTAAGAAGATATGTTTAAATCAATCCAATAGTAAAGTTGATTTTAAACAAACATTTTCTTTCAAGTATGTACGTTTGATAATCTTGCTTGAATAATGGTGCTTGTTGAGGTACAGCCAGGCCTGGCTAACAGGTACCGATAGCACATTTCCACAGGGACACATAGTGCGCTGGCCTTTCAAACAGCACCATCTAGGTGAAGAAAGTGAAGCTACTATGATTCAAACGGAAGCTGAATGGCAGTCAGGATATTTGTGGTAATTTTTTTTTTTAAACCGGGAGATATACATTGAAGTACAAAACCCGATTGGTAGATTGATAGAGACCTCTCAAATCGGGAGAAACCTGACAAAATTGGGAGAGTTGACAGCTTTGGAATGCTGTATTTGAAGTATTGTTGATGAGGCAAACAAACAAAACTAAAAGGTAGTGGTGCAACTTAATGAATATGGAAGATATGGACCGACATGTGTTGAAACACATTAAAAATTTAATATTTTGATAAAGAATGAGACTAACGATACCAAATGTACCTCGATCTAATGTAGAAGTGTGACATTTCGTAATATGGATTACCTTGACATGCATTTTTCATGGTCATGGAGGGAATGCATTTCAGGAAAATTAATGATATTTTATTGTTGATGGGGTTACTACATCGTAACTTGTGGACATATATATCCATATACCATTGCAGGACCATTTTACAGACAAAAGTATATAATGTGTAGAGTCATTGTGGTGCCGCTTGTAGTGTTAAGTGAACTTAACTCAAGTGTAAATTCATTAATATTATTGTGGTAATAAATTGAGATAGAACTGCAAAAGGCCAATGATCAATTTAAAAAAAGTGGGTGACATTGGCCTATTTTTCAAGGTCATTAAGCACTTTAGTAAAGGACACTAAATTCAATGTATGTTGAATAAGAATAAGGCTAATGATACCAAATGTGCCACAAATATGTGTGGCAGAAATTTTACATTGCATAATATGGATGATCTTGACCTGCTTTCTCAAAGTCCAGGAAGAAATACATTTCAGGATTTTTTTTTTTTTTTATTGTATACATGTGCAATGGTCATTACACCTGAATAGTATACGTATGTATCCATGCATGTAGAGTGTTACTGGAATGTTATGCAAACCAAAGTGCAACATGTGTAGATGCATGGGGACTCCACTGGTGGTTAAACTCATTAGTGTGATTATAAAATGAGATGAAATTTCAAAATTTTACCCCAAATATGTGTTAAAAGTCAATGTTTTTTGGTGACCTTGACCTATTTTTCAAGGTCATAAAGCACTTATGGGCAATAAGTTCAACATGTTGAGAAAGAATTTTAAGACCAATGATACTAAGTGTGTCACAAATTTATGTGTATCACTTTGAAATTTTCCATTGCACAATATGAATGACCTTGACCAACTTTATTAAGGCCACAGGGGGATTGTATATATGTTGGCAATGCATTAATTATCAGGCCTATGGGCCTCTTTGATGATAAATTTCTGCAGTATTGAAAAGCAGTTTGAATGACAATTGTGCAGACCTATCAAGATCACACACACCTGCTGGAAACTACTTTCCTTGGCATGTGCTGAGCACTGCCCATGCCTAGAAAGGCTGAGTTAGTCTTAACTCTTTCAGTGCCAATCACGTCTAAAGTCGATCTGCTTAACACTATCTAGTCTGAGCTATTTCATTGGCTTATGCAGCCTGTGTCTGGGGATATTGGGAAAATTTGCAAATGTTTGAACCAATTTACTTTGTAATCTATGACATATGAGTTATCAAAACTATGTATCAACATGTTCAGTAGAGGTGTAGTACTCTCAGGTTCTGTAAGTGTCAAAATGAAAATAATAGGTGTAACATGTGGTTGCCATGGTAACAAAAGTATTATTTCATATTCTGATGTATTGCAAAAAACTTGTGTTTAAAAACATGAAAGGCTTCATCAAGGGTGCACTCCTAAACCTTTTTTTAGTGCTGGGATGTTGACAAGTCATATCACAAATAAATTTATGCCTTTGACTTTTGCAAAACACATCATTTATGTCAAATTTAATTTGGGACAGTTGCCATGGCAACCATGTTGGTCAACTTATTTGATAAGTCGGTCAATTGCAATCTACATACATGTAGCTGCATGAATTCAGTAAATTTCAATGAAAAAACAACGGTGAGCATGGTTAGAAAGTGTTCAAGTGAGAAACCTTTGCCTCAGAATATGCATTGCCAAAATTTACTCAAGGTCACCTAAGGTCGATCATATGACATGGCCACCATCTTAAATTTTTGCTCTTGCGATCTGGGAATGTGAGTCCACATATATGCCGACTCTGACTGCAATGGTAATTTGCGTGAGTCCGCATATACATTGACTCTGACTGGAAGTGTTAAATCAAACTAGTCAGAATTATCATTAGGATTCCAGGTTTGTATTCATCAGAAAAAGATTCATTCAAGTACCAGCATGCCTATAGTTCCAGAGAGAATACCCCAGGTCAACAGCTTTTCTCGGCACGCATTGGGCGCAATGCGTGCTGAGAAAAGCTGTTGACTCAGTCCAAAATTTGGCACATAAAGAGTTAAAATTAGTTTTAAGTCCAGAGAAATTAAGGTTGTAGAATGAACTAAATGTGATTTTAGTGTTGAATGGGTTACAGTTATTGTATGAGGACACACACCAGACAATGTTATTTTGCTGTCCATGTAGGTGTAGCATGAAACAGCAGACAAAAGACAGATAGTCTAGTGTTTGAAATTATCGCCAAGGTTAGACATGAATCATGATGTGTGACCCTGGTATGGAGATCTGTAGCATGCTGGTAGTTTTTATGTACCTGACATTGTACTTATGTGATGAAAACACTTGTGTGACCTTCAGTCACTCATGGTATGCACCATCAATGCAACCATAAGCACACGACTAAAGCTGTTTGCTTTTTTCTCTGTTGAGGAGTGACATGGAAAAGTTGACAGCTTAGTGCATGGCATGGCAGCTTTATTCATCATTTGAACATGTGAGTCAGACCTTTCCCTCCAATCCTGCCAAAACTGGCTGGTAGTCAAATGTTGTCTGCTTCAATGTTTGTGACTATAATTTCAACAGTACTGTAAATTGCTTTAATTTCGCTGTACTCTTATTTTCACTTATTTCACTGATGGCACAAAACCATGAAAATAAAAGCACAGTGAAATAGTATTGTAACATTGTTTGAATAGGAATTATGTCCAAAACAGTGAAATTAGAATTACAGTGAAATGTCAAAAATACAAAAACTGTGAAAATTTATACACATGAAAATAAAGCAATTTACAGTAATTAAAAACAATTTAAATGACAAATGTAGATGAGACCTACCAAGAAAACATGTCTCATGCATACATACATACATACATACATACATACATACATACATACATACATACATACATACATACATACATACATACATACATACATACATACATGCATACATACATACATACACTTCGTAAAACTAATTGTATACTTTAGCATAACATACTTTTCTTGTTGAATATGCTCAATTAAAGTTGAATTATCTTGAAGTGAAATTTGTAAGATATTCTCACTTAGAATACCATTTGGCGGTGTATGGTACATTTTGGTGGTGATGGGCAGAGGATGGTGGCAGTGGCCGTTGCTCGGTGGCCGATGGCAATGCTCGGATGCAGTCGCTGCCCACTGCTGCCCACCGATGCCCAAATTTTAAGCCTTGGCAGGAATGGGCAGAGACTTTTTTCACCAAAAAAAAGTCTATTTTTTTGTCAAGTAGTCAGGTGCAAATAAAATATTTACAGGGCATTTCAGTTGTCATCAAATAATTCAAAATTTCCTCGTGAATAATTCACTTTAATCAGTCTGGACTCAGTTGTCCAAGGGCCGCCACGGCTATACACGTATGTGTTCCTACCCACTTTTTAGTATCATACTTTACTCATCAAGCTCATACATTTTTCTTTTCTTTTCAGTGTTCTATGACATCCTCCTGAACTGTAAGAAATCCAGCTCTTAAATGTTCTGGGCTAACAATGCCTTGTATGTAAACATGACGGTTGAGGGCCCATAAGTAGCTGTCATCCTTTGCAGACTATAAGTGGATGGGAAACATGAGATATGGGCACAAATGTCTTCACCTTGAACTGACCATTAAAGAGTTAAATATAATTATGATTTTACTAAACTATTATCCCCTTAGAAATTACTGATTACAGTGGTCCCCCTCTTATAAGGCCACCCCAAATGCAGCCAAAAAGTGACCTTATGAGTGGGGTGGCCTCTCTTGAGGGGGAGAATATAATGGAAATACCATACTTTCTGCACCAGAATGCTGGCCTTTCAAGAGGGGTGGCCTCTGGTGAGAGGGGCCTTACAAGAGGGGGACCACTGTAAAGTGTAAAATAGACTGCACCATTAGGTGGCCCACCATTAGGTGACCTATGTGTACCTAATCCCTTTTACATGAGTCAACAGTTGTTAATTGTAATGGTTTAATTTACACTCTGTTCCCTCCTTTGTCAGTGCCACCAAGTTGTTCCAGCAGCTAGGTCAGACTTATTATGCCACATGGCATACCAGGTGGTGCAGCAGCATCTAAGGAAATAGTCCCGTCACTCTGGATAAAACAAAAACAAAAAAAGCCCCTGAGTGAAGGTGTGAGCAGTTATACTGCTGCATTTCTCATTTATACTTGACTTCATGGCTTGTAAATACCAAGGCTGGCACTGTCATCATATCATTTGGTAGATGGTTCCATAACTTTGCTTTTTCATATCTAAAAGACTGTTTACCTGCCATAACATATGGTATAGAAGCTGGGAAGCTCAAGGACTACATATTCTCCTTGGAGCTGGCACAATGCAGGAAGTTGGCCTGATCTTAAAAATATCCCATGGAGCTTGGCAGTAAATATGATGAATAATCTTGCGAACCTCAATCGCAATAGCTTTGAGGCAAGTACCTTCACAGGGTATACACATTTGCTCTTTGTAGCAGATCATGGCACTTTGAGTTATCATCATAGATAAAATGTAAAACCCTGTTTTCAGTTTTTTTCAACTTTGTTTGAACTCTCCTGACTAAAAAAAAATGCCATAAAGAACAGTAAAGAAAGTTTAAATGAATACATGATTTAAAAATGAAAAGTTTGCTTTGGATATTCAATACAAGACCAAACTGCTTTAGCACATTGTTTTGTCAGAATGTTTTCATACAGAGACTTGAAATGCATGTAACCATGGATTACTCAGTAGGCACAGTCCACATTGCAACATTTTAACGATCCTCCTTCTGCCGCATCTGCCACCTGCAATGAGCTTCATACTACGCCATGTTACATGTATCATTGCAATTTAACCCCTTGTTGGCCGGAGTAAGAATCAATAGCTTTCCTTGGCGTGGGTTGGTTACAATGTGCCCAACCCATGCCAAGGAAAGCTATTGACCTAGGCAGTGCCATATGCCACCATGAATGATCTGGAATACAAATCTCAACAAAATCATTTTCTAGTGATGGGAAGTCTAAGTAAAAACAGTAAGTCAGGTTTCAATTTACATCCAGGCACTTTTTTGTGATTTGAGCTGGAAAGGGTAAAAAATTGCCGTTGAAGTACCTCTCATTTAAAGTTTGTTTAAAACAAGATATTGCAGTGCCGTAGGAAGTGCATGAATATTTGGGGGGGGGGGGGCAATATTGTATTTTACAAGGAGGGTAGCTCCTTGATTCTATTTGAGACAAGATTTTGAGGTGGCCTGCCTGGTCACTCCTTGAAAATTATTGGGGTCCCTACGCCACTGAATTATGCATGAAGTACTGAATTTGTCGCTTATAAAAGGATCCTTTGTACTTTGCTTATAAGATTTTGAACTTGATTTTAATGCCTATGTTGAATAACACTACAATATTAATGGTATCATCATAGTTTATACAGAGCCTCATAATTTATATACCCAATGTTCACCTGATGATGGAATTCACCTTTTTTGTTGCATGTATAAATCACAATAGGCAAACTGTCAAATATTCAGTACATTTGCATAACTTCACATATATCAGTAATGCAAAAGGTTGCAATGCAAGGTGGCTGTTAAATACATATGACATGGTTTGAATGTCAACTTGAATATATTCTATACATGCAGTGGTGTAGCAACGGCAAGATGTTGTGCGTAAATATATGCACAGGAGAGTGTGCATAAACATGATCTATAGGAATACACAAGTGAACCACTGAATGTACCCTGTTCCCACACACATGCATGTATTGTATATACTGCTGTCCCTGTCATGAGAAACCACTTCTGATGATAAACCAGCTGTTGGAAAAGATCACATTTTCAGTATGGTACTTTGTTTTGTAGTTTTCATCTTACGTATACACCCTATGGAAGACATCCTGTCTTGAAAAACCTCAATTTGATCACCCCTACTGGTGTTTCTTTCGAGCAAACTGTCACTATACGTAATTGACATATGTAGGGGTGTCAGGTTTCTACAATGTTGGAATTGTGAATTGGAAATGGAAACAAGATAAATGAAATGCAACTTACATTTTGTGAAAATTGCAAATGGAAACTGCATATTTAGCTCAGCTGACTTGTCAGTCAGCTGAGCTTATCTTATGGTCCGTCGTCCGTCGTCCGTCATCCGTCCGTCCGTCCGTCGTCCGTCAACAATTTACATTTTCGACTTCTTCTCCGAAACCGTCAGCCAGATCCACTTCAAACTTGGTGGGGATGTGGCTTGGGTGGGTCTCTACCAAGTTTGTTCAAATGGTCACGGTCCATTGATTTTTGGATTTTTGATGAATTTTTTTGTTCTTTTTTGGGCAGATCTTAAAAAATCTTCTTCTCTGAAACCGCTCACCCAATTACTTTGATATCACACAGAAACACTCCCTGGGACACCTAGTTCTTAATTTGTTCACCAGGTGGCGCTGCAATTTTTTTCTATTTTTTTATGAGTTTTTGTGTGTTATGGCTATTTTCGACTTCTTCTCCAGAACCGTTACTCAGATTAAGCTGAAACATGGTGGATATGTTCCTTGTAGAAGGGTCAAACAAAGTTGTTCACTATGTGGGAATGCTGCAGATTCCTGATTTTTAAGGATTTTTTCCATTTGGGTACTTATTGGTTAATGCAGCTTTCCTATTGATTACTATGGAAGTCAATGAGTATTCTAATGCTAATTCACATTTGTGACTTCTTCTCCAAAACCGTCATCCAGATTAACTTCAAACTTGGTGACAATGTACCTTGGGTGGGTGTCTACCAAGTTTGTTCCAATGGTCATGTTCCAATGAAGTTTGGTTTTTTTATGATTTTTTTTTCAAAAATCTTTTCAAAAGTTTTAATAGGAAAGTTTTAACATGGGCATTTCTTGTAATGGTTATAACTTAAATAATTTTGGCCAGATTTACTTCAAACTAGGTGGGGATGTGCCTTGGGTGGATCTCTACCAAGTTGGTCCAAATGGTCACACTCTATTGATTTTTGGAATTTTTATGATTTTTTTTTTCGTTTTTTGGGGGCAATTTTTAAAAACTCTTCACCTGTGAAACTGCTCACCCAGTTGTTTTGATATTGTTCATAGACACTCCCAGGGACACATAGTTCCCAATTTGTTCACCAGGTGGCACTGCAATTTTTTCTAATTTTTTTTTTATGAATTTTTTATATGGTTTTGTTATTTTTCACTTGTTCTCAGAACTGTCACTCAGATTAAAGTGAAATGTGATGGATATGTTCTTGTGGAAGGGTCAAACAAAGTTGTTTACTAGGTGGCACTGCTTTGGATGGTCTGATTTTTAAGTATTTTCAACTCGGGTACTTATCGATCAATGCAGCTTTCCTATTGATTACTATGGAAGTCAATGGGTATTCTAGTGCTAATTCACAGGATAACTGACACAAAATTTACTGTTTACTTGATAACTTGAGATCTGTTTTGAGTTAGTACTGTGATGTTGCACATGTTAATGTTTTTGTATGAAGGTCATGCTCAGACAGTACATGAATGACTTTGACCTCATTTCTGGGGTCACAGTGCAACATACATGAATTTTACTCTTCATTATAACTTGAGAACTACTTGAACCTTGATGTTGCACATGTTAGTGTTCTGTTATAATGGTCAGACTTACTCAGAACATGGGTGACCTTGATCCTTTCCCAAGTTCATAGATCTGCAAGTGTGATGAATGTCAAGATCAGCTGAGCATGGGCTGTTCACACAGCCCTCTTGTTTGGAAAATTTTGATCTAAGATTGTACCAAATTTTCCTTGTGTCCCTTTCTGTATAAAACTGTATCATTTTTCACTCAATATCTGCTCTTAAATTTGGACCAGAGGAAAAAATTCAGAAACATCAAGGGCTCCAGGCATGCTTGCTGCTGTAGAGGCAAGGGATGACTTTGTTGTAGAGTTTATGAGATTGTTTTTATAGGCCTATTTGCTACTACGTTATGTTGATTTTGAAATTCAAAGGATGATATGATTAATTAACATTCTAGTTTAGAGCAGTTTGTTGGCTCTGAACATTTAAAGTACTCCAAGATGATCATCAAAATGAAAAAAACAAACAAACAAACAAACAAACAAACAAACAAACCAAAAATAAAAGATTTAGTGCTTTGGAAAAATGGTAAATGAAGTTTTGAAAAATGGAAACCTGCTGCTGGCATGCCTACACATTCCTGGCCCCCCCCCCCCCCATCAATTTGTGCATATTTAACTAGTTGGTAAAGGATGTATGTACAGTATGTGCGTTATGTTGCACAGAAACCTTACATGTATTTTCATACATATCGTTAGCCAAAAAGGGAATCCGAGAGTTTCTGGACACCCATACAAAAATTTGTAGATTCCAAAAGTAGCCAAGTTTTGAGCATGTAGTACGTGCCTGGGGACAAGTAGCTTACATGTGTGTTCTGTGAGCACATGGAGCTCACAGTGCACCACTCATCATCATCATCATCATCATCATCATCATCATCATCATCATCATCATCATCATCATCATCATCATCATCATCATCATCATCATCATCATCATCATCATCATCATCATCATCATCATCATCATCATCTTTCCACCACAAATGGGGGTATACTATTCTTGACTTGTCTCATGGTCCAACTTATATGTCTGTAGCAGAATCCTTGTTAGCAAAATATCTCGTGGTTCACAGGACACATCAAACTGAAATTTACCTCGGTTGTACACCTTGACACCATTTCTTGATCTAATTGTATTTTTTTTAGCATTGGCCACATTTTCATGGTGATAAGGCTCTTGTGTGCAAAGCTTGGGGTATCCAATCAGTCAGTGATGACTGTTCCAGTGTTTAGTGGGCAAAAGTAGCCCCTGGATACAAGGGCATTGGGTTTGTTTGGCTTATTTGTTGTCATGAGCATGATGACATTTAGATGCATTTTGGCATCTGAACACTGTGTCATGCTAGTGCATCCTTGAAAACTCAGAACAAGAATTTTGTATTTAATATACATTTAAACATGATAAACAGTTATTCTAATGAGGTATATAATTAATGACCATAATATAACTGTCATTGCATTGTACGTGTGTGCCAGAGGAGTTAGAGCAACCATGGGCCCCCCTACCTCGGAAAATAACTCTCCTTATCCAATTCTTTAGCATTAAGTAAATCCCAGGGAATGGGGCAGTAATGTTATCTAAACACTTGTTGGCCTTTGAAGTGTACAGGATAAGTACTTTTATAATCTTTAAGCATCTTGTAACCATCATATTTTTGCCAAAATTTTGCTAAATTTGTGAAGGCCAAGTCCAAAATACAACAGATGCTTATGGCAGGTCTTTTTGTAAAACGACACCAAGATAATTAGGATCCATTATGCTAAACATTGTCACCAGCGTGTTGCAGCCACTATTGCTGTAGTGTCCAAAATTAACCTCCAGATCTGCATATGTTTTTACTATGCTGACCAAAATAGTAAGTGGAGCGCTGTCACGAGAAAAAAAAACGGTGGCTAGACAGACAGACAGACTAGCTTTCACAGGCATTGTAAGCGTGACAAGTAAAGCAAACACCTAACAGAGAGATGCTGTTAAGTTGACTAACAGTCCGTTACCAACGTGATGAGGCAATAGCAAAGTGGTCCCTTTGGTTCAGGGGTACATGACAGTAGTGGCATCTACACTGTCACTGCTGATCGATAGAAGTCTTTGTCTGGTTTCCGCCATGTTGTCATTGATGATTCAATAGACTGGTGCATTTACGTGGGTAGCAGCTGGCAAGATTGCCTTGCATGCTTCAAAAGTCACTTCAATCTTATAATCATTGCTGCCAGTTTGAGATAAAATTACATCTGAGGTAATGATATGGAAACACACAATAGTGGTATCATTAAACCTTTTCATCTTAAACCAGCCAAAACCACCTTGTGGTCACATGTTATAGAGTTCAATCTTTTGGATTCATTTCAGCAGTAATGAAATTCAGTTTGAGAATTGCAGATGAGACTTATCAAGATAACATGACCAAGCTAGGTCAACAGCTTTCCTTGGCATGGGTTGGCTGCTGAGATACATGGCAGGTGCCAAGGAAAGCTGTTGACTCAGTCTTAATTCAGTGGGAAATCGTTAAACAGTTGAAGTAGTGATTGAATCCCCATAAACATGATAAAATAGGGCAATGGAGGCTTTGTCAGCTTCTGTGAGACTAAAGGAGGTAGGTCCTTACCAGATGGGTACGTGCACTTACAAATGTAGAAGCATCTATTAATCAGGATTATGGGGAGGTTAATTTGTAAATAATTGTTTCAACAAATATGTCATTAAGGTTGTCAATGATCTATATTTTGTCATAACATGATGGTTTTGTAGTCCCAAGTAAGTACTAGTGCCTCATTACTTGGGGTTTCAAGGCAAACCTGCGGTACAGATTCTGACTTTGATACGCTGCCTGCCATATGTTGATTATTCAGACAAAAATGGCTACAGCCAACAAGATGCTGCCTGGAGGCATTGTTAATTTAATTTTATTTTGTTAATTATTATTATTGTGTTGTCAGCGTAAGCTGTTAGTGAGACTAAGCACTCACTTTCTGGACGTCCGGACGTCCGTCAACATAAAACTTTGGAGTGGCATTATTTCACTAACTACACTTGGTAGGGCTGTTATACTTAAGTGAATGATTTATAGTAATGGTCACCACAGATTCGTACCATCACTCTCATACTTCATTGGTTACATCACGCTTGAATGAGCATTGTAGAAAAAAAAACTTCAGAACGGCATTATTTCACTGACTACACTGGGTAGGGCTTCCATACTTGGGTAAATGATTGATAGTAATGGTCACTGCAGATTTGTACCCTCACTGTCACAGTTCATCACTTACATCCTGCTTGAATGAGCATTGTAGAAAAACTTCAGAGTGGCTTGCATTATACTGCCGAGACATTCATGCCCCCCCCCCCCCCCGGCATGGCTCTGTTTTTTCAGGGTTAGGGTTGCAGAAGCATCTTAACATATCTGTCCATTATTTCCATAAATGTCATCACTGTTTAACAGGATTATGAAGTCCCATGGGAATAATCATTACACACCAAGATGAGCTCCTTTCTAGTTCTTACCGTCTTGCATGACGATGGTTGCAACGTGTAATGATCGTGTTACCCTGAGCACTTCAAAGGCCAGTCAGCGTGCAGACATCTTGGCTGTATGGCCTTGTGTATACTTATGCCAGTTAATCTTTTGGGAGATTCATCTCCTGCTTGGGGACCTCTTGGTTACACAGACAATAACAAAACTTAATCCAACTTCACCCACTCGGAGTGATCTGGCCATGAACTTGGCTGTCCTGCCTTGCAGTATTCTTCACACAGCTGGTTGTATTTTTATTCAGTACTTATAGCTGTGTTATTAAAAAAAAGATTAAAACAGACAGTGTATAAATAAAACAATTTTTATTTCTGAAAACAATTGAAATTCACAAGCGCACTACTTTAAAGTAGTACCCAGTGGCTGCTAGGATGATATGGATTTCTACGACTAGGGTGATGTGGATTTCTACTACTAGGGTGATGTGGATCAAGTTATCATACAGTCCATATTTTCCTGTTTTTTTATGACTAGTAAAGCTATAATTACTGCATAAATATCCAGTACACCATGAATATGGCAAATGATGAATTAGCTAAATAAGTGAAGTTTTGCTTATAAATGCAGAGCTGCATTATGAATAAAGAATACCTGTGAAACCAAACACAATGACTAAATTTGTATAGGACAAGTTCAGATAAGAACAATTTGACTTACCCCTGAACCAGTACAGTGGTACCTGCTGTATGCAACCACTGCCGTGAGCAGCCGCATTGCTTTTTTGTGGTCACTAGTCTTGGACATAGGAGTCAATTTCTTTGTAAAATTTACCTCTGGTAACAGGTCACCTGCTGTATTGTATTTGTGTCTTTTTGCCCAGAACCACTTCCTAGTAGTCAATATCCTATTCCGCAGTTCGAACTCTTTACTCTCCATAAGCTAACCTGTCCCTGTCTAACCTGTATACATATGGAATTACTATTGTCTATATTGCGAATTACTATTGTCTATATGTGGCCACTTTTTCTTGGCAGAAGGGGTGGCCACATAAATTAGGTACCGCTGTATACCCTTTCTAGCTGGATAGCTTGCCTTAGTTAAACCACCTGCCCATGTACATGTATAACTAAAGTGGAAACAAAGTGGGGCATTATTCAGTCTCAGTGATTATAAAATAAACAGTTGCAGCTACACCACCTGTACAAACCAAGGGAAATCATAACAAGTACTGCAAAAATGGACATTAATTCTGCACCAGAAATGTAAAATAAACCCCATAGTGACATCAATGCCTCACTTTTTATGTGAAATAATGGTAAACTAAAGCATAATATAAATTTTTTAAGGTCAATTATCCAAATATTTTTTGTTTCTTTTTCAAAAATCCCCGTTACTTTACTAACTTTATCAGAAACAAATGCTATAGGTGATTTCCAATTCAATTGGTTGTCAAACTATACGTCTAAAAAAATTACTTTCAATATGCGTTTAATATTGTATCCCCGAATATTAATGTGAATATTATCAAAATTAATATTCTTATTGTTTTTCATATGAAAAACCATATAATTTGCTTTATCTAAATTAGCTGATAATTTATTTGCCTGGAACCACAAAATTACTGAACCTAGAGTGACATCAATATTTCTCAATAAACTTTCCAAATCCTTATCAGATAAGGATTTGGAAAGTTTATTGAGAAATATTGATGTTACTCTAGGTTCAGTAATTTATCTCAAAAAATATACAAATATCATTAGCAAAAAGTAAGTAAAAACTGTCTGGGCATCCAGTATATAAATCATTAACATAAATACGGAACAACAAAGAACCTAAAAAAGAACCTTGGAGAACACTACATGTTATGTCTAAGAAGAGGTTTCATTCAAGAAATAAACATACTGTTTGGGATTAGAAAGCTATGATGTAAGCCAGGCCAAGGCCAAACCACATATACCATAATGGTGCTATTTGTCTATAAGTATTAATTTAATGATTTATGGTATCAGATGCCTTGGAAAGATCTAGAAATGAGCAAACTGCAAGCTCACGATCATCCAAGGCACTATATGTTTGCTAAATAACTAACAGCCATTTCAGTGCCATACATTTTATGGAAACCAAACTGATATTTCTAAAATATATTAAGTTATCTAAGTAAGATAAAAATTGATTATATGCAACTCTTTCAAATATTTTTGAAAAAGCTGTTAACAAAGAAATTGACCTGTAATTTGAAAAAAAATATGAGCTCCATTTTTGTATAAATTAAGGTATCCCTTAATGGATTTTCAGAACACCAGGAAAGACACCAAACTCTAAAGATAAATTTAATATTCAAATTAATGGATTTGTGATTTTAAACGATACAAGTACTTTTTTAATAACATGAGGATGTACGGCATCATGTCCTGGGCTACATATTTTCATGTAACTAATAATTCTTTGAATGTGGGACTCAGTCAGGGGAGAGAAGCAAAAAGAATTTTAAAAAATGACCTTGTAAATAAGACTGCAGATGTACATATACGTAAATCAGGAATTTTATCCACCAAAAGCAGGTCCAATATTAGTAAAAAATAAATTGAGTTGCAATTTCTTTTGCGTCATCAAAAACTTAATCATCTTTAATTTCCAAGTCTTTCAAAAAGAGGGTCTGCTATATACATGCATATGGCAGGGAGCTGAATTACTTTGTAATGGTGCAAAGGAATGAAATTATATGTTTGTCAGCCTTAATAGCCAATATACTTGAACATCACTTTATAGGTCAGTTGAGATTTTAACCCTTTCCTGGTCTGAATGACACTTAGTCAACCAAAAGTGTTTCTATTTATCAGGAATTATGTATGTAAAACCTGATCAAGGCAGCCAATTTACATCCAGGTTTTTGCAGGTGCATTGAGCAAGGAAGACTTCATGAACAACTGGTGAAAGTTGCTGATAATTTGTAGTTTGAACCTTTACATAATCACCTAATAATATACACATACCAATATATATACATGTATGCCTTTTGGTGTTTGTTATCATTTTCGTTTATGGAATAATTTATGTTCAAACAATCCAGGATGCTTGAAAGGAGGACTGATAAACTTTGCTGCAAGTTTGTAGCAGTTGTCAGTTACTGTCTTCAAATTTGACATGTCTTTAAAGGTCAAATTTAAAGGCTTTCATTACAGCTTTGCCAACTAAGGTTACAAGTAACTCATGTATATATGAGTGTGGTGCACACAATAGCAAGCTAACAAAATCTATTTCTAAGCCTCCTATTGGTTGGTGGGATGATCATGCATATGACTGATGACACAGTTATGCCACTGTATCTGTTGCTCGGTTCATCATGCTTGCCCTTCTTAAGGGGAGACTACACGTATGACAAGTAATTTAACCACTGCATCCAAGGGGTACTTCATTTATTTTGTTTGTGCAATTTCCTGGTGTCTTCATAGCAGTTTGGAATCTTGCAGTTGCACACAGGCATTTTAAAAGCATGGAACCACCCTGAACTAATAAAAAGCAAATCCTAAATATGTACATGTAATGACATTTCCATGTTCACCTCATAAGCTACAAAAATGGCCTGACCAGAATGCATCGTACTTACTGTGAAGTACCACAAAATCACATTGAGCAGTCCTGGTGGTCAACACAAGTACTAGACATTTTGTAATAGAGGTGTTGAATTTGTCCAAGTGTGTTCTTTTACCACAGTGCTTGTAGCTTGCTTGTGATATTCCACTATGGCAGAGTGAATTGAAGACTAATTCAAGGACATGATTGTACACGTCAGCTACCAGGAACATGATTTCATACCTCTGTTTGTCTATTTCCTGCCACTAGTCCAATATTCTTTGAAGGCATGAGTTAGTCACTGTGAACACACTTCAAGCCAGCTTGTTCTTCACTTTTGCTTAATGCTTTAATAACCCAAACAACTGCCTGTCCCTACTTTTCTTTGCTTCCTTGTACAAATCAAATATCCTTACAAGTTAATTCTCTTGGACAGCCAATTTTTATGATCTATGTGTCAATTTGACACAGCCTATTCTTAAATTTAACATGATAACAACATTTTCCATTTAAAGTTGAAAAACGTTGATGGAAAAATGTTTATCAGGGGGAACTACTCTATTGACTGATGCGCTATCACATTGATTACTTAATAGCAATTAGATTGAGTTGCTAGGTCCTGTTTGAAGTCTGGGTCAGTATGGGCCCATGTAGCCAAGGCTGCAGGGAGAGATGGGGGTGAAAAACCACCTGGAAAATAGGCTGTAAGCCAGGTATTGTTACATGTAGCTGAGAAATACACAGCATCTTCTCATCCTCTGAATAAATGTTTATTGTGATTCACTTATGTATTCCATTACGGCATCAAGAGATGCATACTGTGTATTGAGCTGTGCCACACTGTTTGAAATGCAATCCCACTAGAATGGCCAGGGAGTCCAGAAGGAAAAATTCATTCAGCCTTGATATTATTGTGTGGCAGCCATTCATTTCCTTTGTGCTGGTTTATTTAATTGAAAATATAGAAAAAGAAATATGGCCAGACATCGCAGCCCATCTTGGTTAAGTGTGTATCTCTGATCGGCAGTATACATGCATTTTACATTTCACTGGTGATCTTTTGAAGTAAAATTCCTCCATATATGTCAGTGGAAATTTTGTCACTTTACTTGTGCAAGATGTGCATAATTATTCAGACCTTCATGCCAAACAGACTTTGTAAATAGTACATGCAAGAAGGAAGATTAAGTTTTTACATAATTAGATTATATAACCAATTAGAGATCCATGGAACAAAAAATGAACGATTAAGGACACATTACAACACCATAGGTCACTTAATTATCTGGTTTCCATGCACTTAAGGTGCCTTGCCAGAGCTCCCAAAAATTTCCTGACAGTCATTGCAGCAGCATGGATCGGCACTCGACCCATGGGAAATTTTTTTTGGGCTCTGGCAAGGCACCTAAAGTGCATGGAAATCAGCTAAGTAACTTACATGTATGGTGAGTAATGCTTCTTAATAATAGTTTTACTGTTGATAAACTTCATTTTTGCGATTTTATTCCTCATCCAGGTACATGTACTTTACTGTACAGCCAGTCTTCCTGCCAAAGCCAGTCCTGTGTGAGGATTAAAATGTGCCCAGACAGTGTTTATAAATGCTGCAGTTGGTGGCATTGTGCAGCAGATCTCCACAAGAAATGTCTTTGTGAACGTGCTTAATGTGAATATCAAGTGTACAAAACACAAAATTAGTTCATTTACAAGCAGCATGAAGCGAAAAATGGAAAGTTCCAGCACAAACTGCAAGTTGTCCCTCCTTCTCACCAGGTTCCTGACTCTGGCTGGGCAAACAGAATATATAGCTAGGACCATGTTTGTGGAATAAACCAATTAGTTAAAGTAATTAAGGCAGCAAAAGATTCTGAAGAACAGTAGGAAATGTGGAGAGAAAAACAAGTTTTTTTTGTGGGAATCCCTGGGACTAAGACAACTGGCCAACTAGGTGAGCTGAATAAACAAGCCATTGTCACAGCTTTAAAAAAAAAAAGCAGAAAACAGAAACGTGTAGTACCATAGAAATAAGAGGAAAACATCAGTGAGAGAAGACACAATAGTTCATAAGAATTACTTATTAGCTCAGCTGACTAGTCAAACAGTAGAGCTTATAGGATAGTCAGTCGCCGGTCACCTTTCCATCCCTTGTCATTGTCTGTGCACATTTCACATCTTTGACTTCTCAACACTGTTAGCCATATTCACCTACAACTTGGTGGGAATGTACCTTGGGTGGGTTTCTGCCAAATTTGTTCAAATGGGCATTAAAAGGTTCCATTTTTATAAATTTCAAATGAAAATTTGTGATTTTTGTTGGCAAAATCTTCTTTGAAACCACTTGTCCAATTGCTTTGAAATTGCAAAGGGGTGCTTCATAGGGACCCCTAGACCTTAACTGTTTCACCAGGTGGTGCTGTGATTTTTTTTTTCTGTGTTTTTTTCAGTGAAATTTTTTTTTTTGGTTTCCTTTGCTATTTTTGTTTTCTTTTCCAAAAGTGTCACTCAGATTATTCAGAAGCTGTTTGGAAATGTAGCAGGTGGAATGGTCAAACAAAGCTATTCACCTGCTGGTGTTGTTGTGGATCCCTGAATTTTAAGTAAACACTTTTTTAAAATTCAGATACATGATGGTTAATGTACGCATTCCAATGGATTATTATGTAAGTTTATGGGGATTCAGAATGTACTTAAACTTGGTGGAAATGTACCTTGTGGAAGGGTCAAATAAAATTGCTGACCTATGTTGGTGATAATCTGGAACCCCGATGTTTAACAAATTATTCAGTTTGGGTATATGTTGGTAGATGCATACATTCCTATTTACCACTGTGCAAGTCAGTGGGGATTACATTGGTAATTCACATTCTTGACTTCTTCTCCAAAAGTATCTGCAAGAATCACTGCAAAATAGGTGTGAATGTACTTTATGTGGGTCTGTATTGACTTTATTTAAATGGTCATGCTCCAATGATTTTAAATTTTTTTATGTTTTTTTTTGTTTGTTCAGTTTTTGGTAAAATATGAAAAATGTTCTCCAAAGTGTCTGGCCAATTGCTTTAAAATTTCATAGCCACAAATTTGGGGTCCCCTAGACCGAAGATTTTTTAGGTTTTTTTTTTTTTTTTAAATAAATTTTAATGGTTTTTACCTCAGCTGACTTGTCAGTCAGCTGAGGTTTTTTGAGGGTCCGTCGTCCGTCCGTCGTCCACAATTCACATTTTCGACTTCTTCTCAAAAACCGTCAGCCAGATTCACTTCAAACTTGGTGGAGATGTGCCTTAGGTGGGTCTCTACCAAGTTTGTTCAAATGGTCACGGTCCAGTGATTTTTGGATTTTTAATGAATTTTTTTGTTCTTTTTTGGGTAAATCTTAAAAAATCTTCTTCTCCAAAACCACTCACCCAATTGCTTTGATATCACACAGGAACACTCCCTGGGACACCTTGTTCTTAATTTGTTCACCAGGTGGCGCTGCAATTATTTCCTAATTTTTTATGAATTTGTGTGTGGTACAGCTATTTTCGACTTCTTCTCCAGAATCATCACTCAGATTAAGCTGAAACATGGTGGATATGTTCCTTGTAGAAGGGTCAAACAAAGTTGTTCACTATGTGGGAATGCTGCGGATTCCTGATTTTTAACGATTTTTTCAATTCTGGTACTTGTCGGTCAATGCAGCTTTCCTATTGATTACTATGGAAGTCAACGAGCATTCTAATGCTAATTCACATTTTTGACTTCCTCTCCAAAACCGTCATCCAGATTAATTGCAAACTTGGCGGCAATGTACCTTGGGTGGGTTTCTACCAATTTTGTTCACGTGGTCATGCTCCAGTGATTTTTGGATTTTTAATGAATTTTGTTGTTGTTTTTTTTTGACAAATCTTAAAAAATCTTCTTCCCCGAAACTGCCTACCCAAATGCTTTGATATCACACAGGAAGACATCTAGGGACTCCTTGTTGTTAATTTGTTCACCAGGTGGCGCTGCAGTCATTTTCTATTTTTTTTGTGAATTTTTGTGTGTTATAGATATTTTCGACTTCTTCAGAACCGTCACTCAGATTAAGCTTACACTTGGTGGATATGTTCCTAATGGAAGGGCCAAACAAAGTTGTTCACTATGTGGGAATGCTGCGGATTCCTGATTTTTAATGATTTTTTCAAGTCGGCTCCTTTGGGGTAAATGCACCTTTCCTATTGATTACCATGTAAGTCAATGGGCATTCTAATGCTAATTTACATTTTCGACTTCTTCTCCAAATCCATCATCCAGACTTACTTCAAACTTGGTGGCAATGTACCTTGGATGGGTGTCTACCAGGTTTGTTCCAATGGTCATGTTCCAATGAATTTGGATTTTTTTATGATTTTTTAAAAAAATCTCTGCAAAAGTTTTAATATAGGAAAACTTAACAGGGGAATTTCTTGTAATGGTCATAACTTGAATAATATTGACCAGATTTACTTCAAACTTGGTGGGGATGTGCCTTAGGTGGATCTCTACCAAGCAAGTGTGTTCAAATTGTCACGCTCTATTGATTTTTGGATTTTTTATGAATTTTTTTGTTTTTTCGGGGGGGGGGGGGGGGGAAACCTTCAAAATTCTTCTCCTCTGAAACCGCTCACCCAATTGCTTTGATATCATACATAGACACTCCCGGGGACACCTAGTTCCCAATTTGTTTACCAGGTGGCGCTGCAATTTTTTTTAATGAATTTTTTGTATGGTTTTGCTATTTTTCACTTGTTCTCAGAACCATCCCTCAGATTAAGCTGAAATGTGATGGATATATGTATTGTTGTGGAAGGGTCAAACAGTTGTTTACTAGGTGGCACTGCTTTGGATTCCTGATTTTTTAAGGATTTTCAATTCGGGTACTTATCGTTGAATGCAGCTTTTACTCTAGATTACTATGTAAGTCAATGGGCATTCTAATGCTTATTCACAGGACAACTGACACGAAATTTACTGTTTACTTGATAACTTGAGATCTGTTTTGAGTTAGCTACACATGTTAATTATTCTGTATGAAGGTCATGCTGAGACAGTACATGAATGACCTTGACCTCGTTTGTGGGGTCACAGTGCAACATACATGAATTTTACTCTTCATTATAACTTGAGAATTACTTGAACTTTGATGCTGCACATGTAGGTGTTCTTCTATAAAGGTCAGACTGACTCAGAACATGGTGTCCTTGATCCTTTCCCAAGTTCATAGAGCTGGAAGTGTGATGAATGTCAAGATCAGCTGAGGCACGGGCTGTTCACACAGCCCTCTTGGTTTTTTTTTTTTTTTGACTTCTCTTCTCCCAAGCTGCATGTTGGATTCTTTTCAAACTTGTTAGGAATGCACCTTGATTCAATCTATACTGTGTTCAGTACATAGTGCTGCTAGCGTTTACTGATTTTTAACGGGTTATTGTAGTAAGGAATTACTGATAAGGGTACATCTAGATGTTGGCATTGTGCAGTAGGAACATCAGGAACCGTGATCTATTGACTTATGTCTCGGTAACGGTCGATCCCAGGCTCATGTTTACTATTAAATACTAGGAAAATACCTATAGGGTTTCTTCTGGTATTATTGATTTTAACCTGAAAAGGTCAAACTGACATACTGGCTTATAATATCTCGATAGCAGTGGATTCTTGGCTCTTGGGCATGAACACTAATGAGATATTACCTATGGGGTTTCTTGTGTGTTGTTAAGTTTGACCTCGAGTGAGTGACCTTGAAAGGTCAAACAAACATGTTAGCTTTTATCTTGGTTATGGTGGTTGCCGTCTTTTTTTTATCTCAAAAATGATGACTGCAACACTGTGAGTGAATGAAGACTTTGATATTGCAAATGCTGATGATAGTATATGGAAAAATGATCTTATTTCAAAGGTCACAGGACCACTTCAATCTTTGTATGCAAGGTTATTTGAGCACAGGACTGTCATAGTCCTCTACTTTTAAAATATCATCGGGGAGGGGGGGGGGGGCAAGTTGGTTACACCAGCAGTAGCAGCTGAATTGCCAGGCAATGCAAAACCCACTTACTTCAAGCATTTTTTTAACCAAATGCTGATGTATCCACACATATCTCATTCCCATAAAAATGATTAAAAAATTGTCCAGTGTTGTAAATGTCTTTTCTTTCATTTTTGTGAAGTATGAAACAGGCAATTAGTGAATATTCAGCTGCTTTTCTCGGTGCATGTTGGGTGCAGTGCAGACATAGTGCACCGAGGGAAGCCAGCTGTTGACTAAGTCTACAGTCAGGGTTAAGATGAAGACTAGCAGGGCCAGAATTTTGCAAAATTTTGTGAGAATCTATTTGGATTTTTTGTCAATTAGTTTTCTTTTTAAAGAAAGACAAGTTTAGGAGAATCTTTACGAGAATGGATTCTTGGTTTCTTACCGAAATTCTGGCCGTGACTAGACGTGTTGACATTGGAATAAAAGCCTTTTTTGTGAAGAAATTGAGTATGCAATTATGATTTAATTTCAGACAAAATATGCATGTAGTAAAGAAATTTGTACCCAGTACTGGAGGAGTTATATATTTTCCTTTAAATGCTAAGGAAGTTGGTTTGTTTTTTTTTGTTTTTTTGAGCATGCAACAGGAAAAGATTTCAGCCTGTCCAGTACAGTGGACTTGTACACAGGAAAGCTGTCATCAACTGTGGTATTGAAAATATTTTTAAAAAAAATAGAAAAAGTGAGTCAATATAAAAGCTGAAGGTATTGATAATTAAATGTTTCTCACAGCACAATTGTTGGAGTTAAATGAATTAACATGTTTGCCTGGTAAGTGGTACAAGTGTGTGCAAGAGAGCAAGTATGCTGGAGGAAGAAAAACAGCCTTTTAATATGTGTGTGGGTTTTTTTTAATGAAAGATTCGTATAAATATTTAAAAAATGTTCATCATGGACAAAATTTGAAATTCCTAGATTTGTTTGACAATGGCCACAGGGCTGTACAAGGCTACTCCTGTGTGACCAACATCTTAACAGGACCAGTTTAGGATTGTTTAAACTTTGTATTTGGCAATACATTGAAACCTGTTTTTTTAGAGACCACTGTGACAAAAAACCACCTGCTTTTTCAGACAATATACCCCTTTTTCCATCTTTCATCCATGTTATTGCACCTCCATTGAGAGACCACCTGCCTTATGTGACAACTTTTCGGCCTGCCCTAGGGGTGGTTTCTCCAAACAAGTTTTACTGCATCTGCATCAATGAAAGGAATATCTTAATTCTGAAAAATACAAATCATTCCCTCACAAAATGGTTAAAAAGACGAGGGAAGTGTTGATGAAAGCAGACACATTGAGTGCCAAAATGTCTGACTGGTTTAGATCTTTATTGGACTCATCAGCAGCTAGCAAGATCTGTTAAATACCAGAGTTTATAAAATAAATATTTATGGTGGCGCTGTTTGCAGTGAATTGGTCTCTGTTCCAATCCAACTCTGCTCTGTGGTTCAATATAGAAATTGAGTGCTTTACGATATATGTCACCTTTTTAAAGGGCAAGATAATGCTGTTAAGCATATAGACAGTATAACATTACGACTTAACTGGTATGATGTCAATCACATATTGACTCCTAATCTAAAGGACAGTAGGGTTGAATTGAATAACAATCATATGCCAGTTATCACAATTATCCATAAGTGAGGTACAGGGCATGGCAAATGCCAAGAGAACAGAATTCTATTGCAAGAGGTGTAAAATTTCAATAGCAGTATGGGCCTTTTTAATTTGATGTCTCTATATGTAATTGTGTCAGTTGTATTAAGGATTCAGAAGGGGTTCACAAAAAACATGTACAAATTATTCCATCAATCAATAGACTTAAAACCAAATGTGCTATAAATTATGCATTTTTGGAAAGCTAAAAACCTACCATTCGTTTTTCAGATACCGTCATATGCATCCTTTGTTCCATGTTTCTTTGAAAAATGGAATGATGCATTTCTAGGGAGCAAAGGACGCATATGACTGTGTCAGAAAACTTATCACGGGTCTGTTAGCTTTTCTAAAAATGTATAATTTGTAGCACTTTTTGTTTAAATGTGTTGAATGATCGCATAATTTGAACGTGTCTTTGTGAACCAGTTCTGGATCCTTACTAAGGTCACCAATACTTTCAATTTTTAGGAAGAGATGGCCACCAGGTAGAGTTTGATGATCTGAATGAGAAGAGCCAGCAAGGTGGGCGCTTAGTTGTGTGCATTGTTGCTCACCTGTCAGTAAGGCATTGTTGTGACGTGTGACCATGCGGATTCAGTCAGTAGCAGTCACTTCCTTGTGTACATGTGCAATATATAGGGCATGTCAAGTACACTTCACATTGTGGCAGCACCTTTGTCTGTGTCACATGTAATGTTCAACCAATGAATGAAGCGGGTTCTGTTTATGTCCCCCAGGTGTCTCCACCTGCAACAGGTGGATAGATACCAGTGGGAAGGTAACACGCAGTGCCACCTACAGGTGACATGCTACATTTTGTGTAACAGCAACAAAAATATACTTACATGTACAGTTATATTGATATCAATCAGTTCTTTTTCAGTGATATACACATGTACACCTGTTTACACACTTGGAGACAGACACCTGTTGTATTACTGCATGTAGTTCTAGAAATCTTCGGGTTCGACTTAATTTCCCGCTTTTCACGCTACAACGCAAAGTGCAAAATTGAAATGCACAAAAATAAGTTGCATTGTATTTCAGTACATTGTATGGCACTGGATTGTGCAAAATTAAAATGCGTGAAAATTCTGTAATTTAAGAAAAATTGAGTTTGTGCGAAATTAAACTTGCACAAAAATTTCTAGAACTACAGTATACACACACACATATATATATATACATGATCAGAACTTTAAAACAACGCATAGATCAATTGTGTGTGCCATAAAAGAGACAAAACATGGGGAAAATAGAGAAAAATGTTTAAGATAGTAGAACAATTAAATAAATGAAAACTCCAACTACATTGTAAAACTCAATCTGTGGAGTACAAATGAGAGGAGCCTGCAGCTCCCCGATGCATTTCACCTCTTGGGCAGAGGCTTCTTCAGCGGATGAGGCTCCTTAGTATTTGATTGAAAAATGCTCAGGTATATTAATAAACAGACTCATTATTTTTGCTCTTATGATGACGTCATACTTTGGAATGAGTTTCCCTGTAGTTGCAGTATATTACATGCTTTTGCAGGGAATGTTCGTGGTCCTTGTTACAAAAGTTCACCTTTTGTCCTCTGAAATGTACACAATAAAGAGTTCTTAAAAAGTGACATATGTGTTTGACATGCTTTCTTACTTTATATATTTTAGAGCAGGCCCCTTACTGGCTATTATTTGTAAATGAATATAGTGCTATATGAATAGAGTTTCACAGTGTATTTAAAAAGTTTAAGATAGTAGTTATGTGTGACAGAAAAAGGCCTAAACTTCTTGCTTTCTGGTGAACCAAAACGAGGAAAAATGTGATAATTTTATATACATGTAATCTTAAGAAGATGAGGGACAGGTAAGTGTGTGTTAAGAAAATAAAGGTAGGTTGGTCGTGTTGCTTCTTGTTTTAAAGTATGACCACAGTACAAGTACTAGGCTGTAAATAAATCCTATGCATAAAAATTAAAGATTTTAAATGGTCATTAGCTTCTTGCTTTATAAATGACCAATAAAATAAAAGTTCGAGATATTTGATGATAAGGGGCCAAAGATAAAAGGAAATTTCAGTGCCAGAGTGGGTAAAACAGTAAGTTTTGCCTGTTTTAAATGAAATACGCTTTAAATAGAATCAATAATTAGGCAGTCTATATGGACAGTCAGTTGTGATCATTTCTGGCTCTGATTTGGATTCTGTGTCTGATAATGATAAATGCAAGGTTAGAACATCCAGCCTAGAGTGGCTTGCATCACCTTCACTATTTTGGCTGTCATTGGCTTCGTTGGAATCCCTGGAGGCACAGGCAAGGTTGAGCCTGAAATCATGCGTAATCGGTAAAAAGGGCATGTCTGGCCTTAGCAGTTGGTTGACAGATTCTTCACTGCTACTGTCAGTGAGACTGGTTGGTTTGGGGCTTTGGTTTCTTTGTGTAAATTGAAGGATGATAGGCAACACATACCTTTCAGGTTACCTGTTTACGGACACTGCAGTCTAGTTTCGGTTTTGCACTTTCTACCTGCGGCGGTGATTTGACTGCAGAGTGGCTTTGAGGTGAAACTTTCCTTTATCTCTTTGGTCATGTTACTTCTTTCTTTACACCATGGAATGTGCGCAATACGACTTCTTTTGTGACCTTGACAGAAACTAGCCTGTTGGTGGTTTAATTCCCGTCCTGTTTCCCACTTGTTTAGTGTGGTAGCACTCAGTTGTGGATTAAATGGGGTCACTGTGATCTCTTCATTTGGGTGTTTCTTATCTTGGTGTCTCAGGAAATTGTCCTTTCTGCTGAAATTGGTCAGGCAGGAAGAACAGAAAATAGTTCCATTTTGGTGACTTCTGA
Source organism: Hermodice carunculata (assembly GCA_964020975.1). NCBI lineage: Eukaryota > Metazoa > Annelida > Polychaeta > Eunicida > Amphinomidae > Hermodice > Hermodice carunculata. The sequence continues at coordinate 85,144,437 of OZ026617.1, read as the reverse complement.
TATGTCTCCTAAGGGAGCCTAATCTCCTAAGCTTTTAAGATAGTAGAGAGATAGAAATGCGCTACAAGGGAATAATGAGGATTTTTAATTTTTAAATGATCATTATTCTGTATGAATTTAGAAGAAGGATTGATGGAGCATTGTTGTTTATGTAAAAAAAAGAGTGAGGCAGATTGACTTTGTGTACAAGCAGTATCATGCTCATTTGATTTCATACCCACAGTGCTTACAATTGCTTCTTGTTGACAAGTTGGCACAGATTCACATTATAAGGTAAATGCATGTGAACTGGAAAGGATTTTCTTCACAGCAAATCTGTGTTTGTGCCTCCAAAACTTGCATAAGCTTAAATGCTGCAACTTTTGTTTGTCGTTTATGGGATGCACTGTCTGCAGCACATATATGAGAATTAAATGGGAAGTGTCAGCCTTTATCTATAATAGATTTGAAGATATTTAGCATTTAAACTTTTCATGTGCCCTGATTAGCATGAATTAAAAATTTACAACAAGGTTCAGTGGATGTGTTCACAGCATAAATCTCTAAATTGAAGTTTGAATGGCATCTCTGCCTATAATGTTTTTGAAGTAGGTCAACATTTAAACTAGGCGTTTCAAGTGCCCATAATAGGCTATATCTGGGTTAGCTGTAAACTTGCGTAAATGTGGTGCTTTCCATGCTGTTCATGGTTGACTGCCCACATCTTGTGGTCACTTTCCATGACCATCACTTTTTTCTCCATAGATTAACATGGGGAATTAGCAGATATAAATTCAACCTCTCTATATGTTGCCAAATAAGCATTAAAGTTTCATTCTATCACACCTGGGTGTATTTGAAAGATAATAATATATGTATGTACTTCAAGTAGATTAGAAGATAATAATTCCAAAAATCATCCTCATATGCAGGGTGAAACTTTCAGGTTCACTATAATGTAATGGGCTTTGCTGACCCACCTGACCTCAAATGGCATGGGTTGCTAGGTGTCACAAACATGCATTATGGGAACAAAAGGCTGTATGTCAAGAAATTAAACCAACCCAGATCACTGCTATTGACATAAATTATAGTTCTACAGCTTTTGTTTTTGGGTTTTTGGATGTGTCAATACCACGTATCTATAAATTAAAGTTGGGAGGGTACCTCTACCTTTGATACTATTGAAGATATTCAAGATTTAAAGTTTCAAGTGGCCCTCATTTGCATAATTCTCAAAACGTTCATCCCGCTTCATAAAAAGACACGTATTCACTTATGGAAATATAATCATGCCAGGTGTAGATTGAGTTTCTGAGTGTAGCAGTGTCTGAGGAAATTGTTGGACAAATTTGCTGGTGTGTATGTGTGTGTGTTGTGTGTGTGTGTGTGTGTGTGTGTGTGTGTGTGTGTGTGTGTGTGTGTGTGTGTGTGTGTGAGAGAGAGAGAGAGGAGGGAGGGAGGGAGGGGGGGAGAGAGAGAGAGAGAGAGAGAGAGAGAGAGAGAGAGAGAGAGAGAGAGAGAGAGAGAGAGAGAGAGAGAGAGAGAGAGAGAGAGAGAGAGAGAGAGAGAGAGAGAGAGAGAGAGAGAGAGAGAGAGAGAGAGAGAGAGAGAGAGAGAGAGAGAGAGAGAGAGAGAGAGAGAGAGAGAGAGAGAGGAGAGAGAGAGAGAGAATGTCTGTTGGCATACAGTCATAATTGAGGTTGTTTGCTTGATATATATTATGTCAGAAAATTTTGAATAATTCTCTTTTATAGGCATAATTTGTCCATGCTATACTTAATATACATTCTGAATATAAAAAGCAGATTTATATAGGACACTGGGTAAGAGGTAGTCAGATGTCTTAAATGTGGGTAGAGCTGAAAATGTGCCATGGATTGAAAATTGGTGTGAAACAGCTAAAGTGGTTCCCCCAAATCATTGTTTTTAGCATGGCATATTGGGGTGCCGAACATGGACAGGAGCACTAAATAGTATAAATATGGTGAATTTAGTTGGAATGTGAGCATGATAGCATGACATCCTAGAAAGAGCAGCAGAGATAGACCATATCGAAGAATGATGGAGAGGAAAGTACTTACTAGACTGCGCCAGGGAGACCTGGCTGACTGATATTGTCGAATATATTAAGTCCAATCGTGCATGAAGAGTGCCACCAAATAGAGACAAGGCTTTTGCCTGGTCTGATATGCAGTGAAACAAAAACATCTTTTCCTTGATCATACTTTGATATAATTTCCATCTGATCATCAGGGTAGGACCGTCCAACTATTTTGGCAGCAAACTGCATGGTGCCTGCTTTCCAATCATTTTTTGAAATAAAATATATTTGAACGAAACTGCATTGCTTCCCCTAGGCTTTGGCAATGGCATGTTGACAGCACCATGATGAGTCTGTAATTAACATGTAGTATGTTTACTCTGCATGATGGCCCGTTTTGTGCCTGATTAGCCTGATTAGCCTGAATATCCACAATATCCAGAAGCTGCTGCTTCAGCCAGACCTCCTGTCAGCTCTGATTCAAGTTGCATTGAGTAGGACCAGGTGCCAGAGCTCAAGAGTTGGGTAATAATTGTTACCAAGCCACTTGTGACCATATATTGGAGATCCTGCACGAACAAAACATCTCAGTTGAAAGAGTTGTGATAATAGCAGATTTTTCCTTCCAACCGACAGCACCCTCTGTAGACCATGATCAGACCCATTCAGTCTTGCCCAGATCTCGTTTCCTTCGCAAACTCCTTGCCCACAGTCAAAGGAAAAATTTCTTGCAAACGAGGTCTCCCCAGATACTTACATGTACATGTACAGGCAGATACAGAGGATACCCGAGTACTTGCATGGAAATATAATTACTGTGAATTTCAAGTTAAATCATTAGCCATTAAAATCTGGACTATGCATCTCTGCTGTCATACACAGAAGTGACAGTTTCATCCATATTTGCATGGAGTTAGTGGATTTAGGAGCCACAGGTAGCCTTCATTTCATCCTTCGTAGCTCAAGGTGTTGATGGCGTGAGGCACATTTTTGACTGCATTGTTGTTGTTGATCCTTTTATTACTGTATACATGTATGTGTTGATACTGGTCACTATAAGTCTTTGACACATCTTCAAGATGAGAAAAACAAAAATAAAACCAACAACCCCACCCACACAAAGAAAAAAATTAGGAAAGTTCGACTCAGATTGCCCTTAAGGAAGACCTCTGGTCAACACGTTACCCTCTTTGTGTTAAACCCTTTTCACCAGGCTCTCCTTAAACGGACAAAAATTAGGAGGAGCTTCAAAAAAAAAAAACTGTCATCTGCTTCAATGATTTTCATAATTTTAGTGTCACTGAAAAAGAGAAGGCCAAATATTTTTGATGAGCCCTATCAGATAATATAGCATATGGCCCAGCCCTACAACTTTCCGAGGGGGAAGGGTTAATCATATTAAATACTGAACTTGTCCAAACATTAAAAGCATCCATGACTTATTTGATCAATTTAATCTTGTAGCTCGAGAACCACATGTACTCTCAGGGAAATAAGACAAGTTATTAAGTGAATTAGTCTACACTGTGTGCAACATATATAACCTCATGTTTTTTTTTTTTTTTATATTACATCTTTCAACTGCAGGTACACGTACTATAGCTACTTCATGATGTGGTGGTAGAGTCACTACAAACACCATGCCTATTTTATGGGTGTAAAGACAATTGTCCTTATACAGTGAAAACTCGTTATAAAATTAAGACACCTTCAGGTCCCTAAAAAATGTGTCAGATAAATGAATCAAATAACAAAGTAAATGAACTTTTCCCATGAAAATTTATGTCGTTATATTGAATATATCAGATATCTGAGTGTCGTTTTAATGAGGTTTCACTGTATGTTTTAGAAATGAAGGGTTTTGTAACAGTCATGATAATTATTTTTCTGCATGAAAATATAGTAGATTGAATTAGTCACTGTGGCAATGGAACTCCAATATCAATGAGCATGGGTTGGACTGATCCAATCAGTCACTGCTGCAAGTAGATGGATTTGATTTCAACCTGAAGGTTAAAGGAATAAATGAAAAGAAGATATATGTTGGTTTGAACATATTTGTTCGAAAAACAATTGGCGAACAGGCTCACCAGCCTGGTGTATGAAGACATCTTGTGTATGTTAATCCCAGCATGCACACCAGAAAGAAAAATCTGAAGAAAAAAAAAAGATTGAAAAGTTAATTAATTGTCCTTGAAAGTAACTGAAACCTTTCCATGACAGTTCATTGTGATTTAGGCAATATGTGGCCACAGCATGCTGGTGACTTCCCTTAAAAATTCAAAGCAAGGACAAGATCTGTGTACTATATACACAACATTTAATTCCCTTTGGGGCTCTTATATCACTGGTCAGCAAAAGTGACAGAGCATATAATGACCAGATTCTGACTGATCAATTAAATTCCATTGTGCACCAGATATGTCACAGTAACCAAGCAGTTTCAACAGGGAAAATGACTTCATATCCTCATCCTTAGCTTAAGTAAACTAAAAGCTGACTATAACTTAGATATTATCTACACAGTAGTTTGCCTTAATTTGAAGTACCTTGGGTAATGGTACAATATCTAAGCATGCTGAAATGATTATGACAGTGTCCAAAATCATGCCATGAAATTTAGCTGTTCACTCAGACCATTCTCGTCCTCTTGTTAACTACGGACATGCTGGCCCGGTAGTGGAATATGAAACACCTGTCTATGAGGAATTTGAATCAGGTGTCATAATAATTTGCATGAGGGCAACTTTTGTTTTGAATGTCACTGAAGGAGTTGATATCAATTTAACAAGTTCCAGTCATTGGTAGACTGGTTGCTATCATCCAAGATATCAATTAATGTTTCTTAATGTACAACAACTTGCCCAAATAGCTTTTCCTGTAACTTAGATGCATAATGAATGGGAATATCCTGCTAAAACCATTTGACAGGCGACAGTATATGTACGTATCACTTGTGCATGCTTGAATTTTAGTGTTAAACTTAAATTTTACCAAAAGGAAAAAAAAAGGGGGGGGGGTCCGAACAGGTTGAATTCTTAATGAAACTTAGTTACTGAGGTTTGAACAGTACGTAGTTTAAATTGGTAAGCATTTGTCGTGGATGTTAATTGTAATCATACACATCTATACTTGTCGTGCATTGTCCCAGTTATTGAGTGAATTGTGCTGGTAAATTGATGCAAAGAGCTTTTGTGGGCATCCACATGCTGCAACAGTAACTGCAGCATGGTCTCTCAGGCAAGTAACCGCATTTTTAGGCATCTACCAAGAAATTTATAAATGTATGAATGGACTTCAAATAATTGACTGGGTTGAGTTGTTAGCTTGCAACAGGTATCTGTTATGATAATTACAGTCATGGAATATTCCAGTTTAATTCTGTTCACCCTTATCCCACATACTTGTTGAGTTATAAGTTGCATACATCTCAGGGTTGTTGACAGCAGCCATGGCAACTGGAGCACACTCCATGTTGCTGAGGAACAAGACAGCTTGAGTCCAGTGCAGTTCCACCTGTAGAGAAACTTTTACGTACTGTGAAACCTTGTTTTAATATCACTCAGATATCCCACACAGGGCCCTGCAATTCTATTGTTTTCAGTAGCAGTCCTCAGGGCCCATAAGTCTGGCATTTAACGAGCACCCCCCACCCCCACCCCCTGTGTCCCAGAAGGCTGATCCAACCATGCAAATATCATTTAGAAAAACTAACTCATTTAGAAAAACTAAAATTTGTGGTTACCCCCAGGGCTAGTCTTTTTAAATTCTAACTTGCCCTGATTGAAATTTTACTTGTCTTGGACTAGCAGACATGCAAATCTGGGAGCCCTGCCTCATTTTCACTTAACAACAAAAGTTTTGATGGATTGATAGTCAAATTCCTAGCGGTGACTTATAAATGTCACAAGCTAACCGTTATATAAGAGTGACTTACATGTATATGGGACATACAGTGCTAGTCAGGAGCTTTCTTTGGTCTTCTCTGAAACTGGATCTAATGCTCTCCCAAACAGAAAAAAATCACATAGTTCCACTGTATTGTGACTGTTTAATGGGTTAAATTTTTTCCATGCAGGTAGATGTTTATCTGTACACATTCTTATCACATACTAGATGAGTACTGCATTTCCAATTTGAGGCCTTAATTAGTTCAAGCACATGTACATGTGTATGCATGTACTTATGTGCCAAATATGATGTCCATTACTTCTGCGTTTAATGGAACACTGGGAGCATGTTGCCTGTATTTGACACTACAGGTTTATTATATCCTCCTTGTACAGTGGTCCCTGTCTTGAGAGACTGCCCCTAGGGCAGGTGAAAATGTGGTCTCTCAAAACAGGTGGCCTTTCATTAGAGGTATAATAACATGGAAAAGATGGCACGGTGTTCTGAGATAGCGGTCTTCAAAAAAGTATGCGGTCTCTCATTTAAGGGGTCTCTCAAGACAGGTACCACTGTATCTGCCTGTTGCAGGTGGAGACACCTGGTGAATAAACAAAAAAAAAAAACAGGTGTAGAAATTCATCTTTTTAAAGTTGGCCCTGGGCAACCACAACATCTTTACAAGTTGCCCAAGCCTCCAGAAATTTGCCCATTTTTCCACCACATGAGAATTGTAGTTAGCTTGTTAAAAGACACTGATAATGTTGCAATTATAAATTAAGAATGAAAACCGCATGTGCATGTTATCTTTTACAATTCTCTGTAGAATTGGTACCCTTTTGTTTCTTCAGCTGTGGCAGTTTGTTTCCCTCTTTGGTAACTGGGTCAGAAGATTCTAGGAATTGTATGAAAAGGTTGCCACAATTGTTGGAAATAACATGTTCTGCTGAAAATAGAAAGTTACCCCATGGGAAACCAGGTAAGGAAATGAAGTTGCCTGACACGAATGAAAGTTGCCTGGGGCACCTAGACACCTGCTAATTTCGAACCCTGAAATCCTACCTCATTCTTTGGCTAAAAATGTCATACAAAATGTATGCGACAGGAAGTCAGGTGCTGCCACCATGGAGGATATTGCCCGACAAGTCTTTGCTTTACCAATAGAAAGGCAAGAGGAATGTTGATAAAAGGAGATACCAAATATGTGTCAAAACGCCCGACCAGTTTGGTCCCTAACTGGGTTCATCATAGGCGAATGAGTTCTGTTCAACCCCAGGGTAAACAGGAAAGTTTATGTTTACTATAGCGAGCTCAGGTCAGTGTTCCAACTCTCTGCTGTGTGATTCAACAAAACTGAATGCTGCATTATTAATGTGTCGGCCTTTTTAAGGGCGGAATAATATATGACCACCGATATATACAACAAAACCGTATCATGTCATAACTGTTATGACATCAATCACATCCTGGCTCCCAGTCTGCTTGACAGTAGAGCTGAATTAAATCGTAATGCTAGTTATCACAAGTGTGTGACATGTTTATTTGATTGACAGGCCATGTGTACTAGACAGGGCCAAAGAAGCATGTTTTTCTCTGTAACCCTTGGGAGAAAAGAATCTCCCCACTTAACCCCTTGCAGGCCATGTTCGAGCACACTCAAGATGCATGTGAACATCATTTGCCACCATTGCTATAACAGCTGGAGTCCTGGCATGTTCAATCATGCATATCTCTTGTTCCCCAAATGAGTAAAAAAACTGCTCGGTGGCAATTACTGTGTGCGATACCAGATACTGGCAGCTTGCTATGGGTTAATATCATAAATCCAATCTGTTTATGACCTACACAAATGATATTTGACGCTATAGCTTGGGGAAGTTTGCAGTATGCTCATTGCAGACTATTATGCTAATCTGCAAGGCATGGCAGTCAAAAGATGGAAGTCTTCCTTCACCTAGCTTGCACAACAGCTGTGGGTCCCAGGCATGTTGGCCAACAATGCAAAGAAAATAAAAGACCTTTATTAACTTAAATTAGAATATGAGCCAAAAGCAACATCAGAGAGCAATGTGTTTAAAAACTCAAAGCCATTGGAATTTAAAGTTATCCAAATATGCTTTGTTGACCTTGGGTTTAATTAATACATGTAATTATGCTAATGTGGTATAGAACCATGCCCAATAGTCAGATGCGCCCAATTCTTGGAAATCGACAATAATATTGCCATTCATTGACAAGATGTCTAAAAAAAAATATTAATTTAATAAGAACGGAGAGACTGATGTGGAATTGCAGACAAGTTGACCATTTTTGAAATTTGCATATTTTTAGGCACAATGTCAGCTTTTAGATAGAAAGTATCCATTATAGTTGGCAAGGGGTATTCAACACCTGTACAATGAAGTTTGCAAAATAAAGTTGTAAATCTAATCTGTGAATTTAAATGCAGAGGTTCTCATGTCAAGGGCTGGAGTATGACCCCCAGCTATAGAAGGTGAACAAAAATCACCTGGTACCTACCTTCCCATGACCTACATTTGGGCACACCTGACTTTCTGCTCATGGCAGGATTTTCGCGATCATCTCTTGTAAAATGTGTGTGCATTTCTGCTCATGGCAGGATTTTCGCGATCATCTCTTGTAAAATGTGTGTGCATTCGCAATGCAAAGAGTGTGATTTGACAAAGAACACACGCCAACAATCCACAAGGTTTGGTCTTTTCAGCGGCACTGCCAAACAACATTATTAAATGCAATTTAATTTTCAGTTTGGCAGTGATCGCAACCTAGCACTAATTAGCTGTCCGACAGTTGGGCACCCCAGTACACATGAACAGGGTACAGAAGCCATTCCCTGCTGAGGTGGAAGTGGCATATTGAAGCATTACTATTGGGTTGTGTGATTTTGTACTGCTTCACAAATCATGCTCCAGAGAAGAGATAATTGCTTGAATATAACAAAGCAGTGTAGACTAGACATGGTGATACCATGGATACTTCCAGGGAAGTTATCTTCCTAAGGAATCGGTAGCTCTGATTGATCCCACTTAGTTACATGTACATTTAAGAGAAATCCTGACGATTATGGAATATCTCGAATCAAGTTTCTGAGTGTAAATTACACGTACCTGTGGCTGCTCACTGTCTGGTTTAGTGCAAAAGTAATGAAAACATTGACGTGAACACATACTGTCGATATTACATGTAGTTACAACTTATGTGAAAACCCAATGGTATACTTTTGGACCTGTATCCACTATCGGGGCCACCTTCTCACCCAGGCTCCATCTTTCACACACCAAAGGGTCGTGGCAGGTAACTATGAGTGATGCTGCTTTATTCACTGCCTCAGGGCTACTTCAGTATCTGATACAAAATCCCTACTCTGGGGCCCACCGCTGGCTACTTGTAACTGATATCTGTATTGCAGTGTATTTACATTTTCAGGTAATGTTCACTCTGGAAAAGTCCCATTTAAAATATTATACATTGCATTTGTTCGACAAATTAATATTCCCTTAACCCCAATCACACACATATTTTAGATACTAGCTACCTCATCAAAATATCCAATCGGCTCACTGGCACTTGGCTACCATTTTGAAAATTGTGGATTCTGCACCCAAGGGTTTATAAATGAGGATAGTAATATGGGACGATCTGGGGGAGGGGTTATAGGGGTTAAAATACATGCAACCAAAAGTGTACATTTTGCAAATGTTCCAGAGCATCAGTAATGATATGATATATGCTGTGGCTGCAATTCACTTTGATATCCAAATCAAATGTACTTTTGTGCGGCATTGCACAATGTTTAAAATGGCATGTACCGCATGTCGGCTGGTTCAAGGTCTATCATGTCACATTTGGATTTGTAACTAATGATTATAACTGCTTCAGACACAACTGAGCAGGCAGATTAAAGTTAAGATAGTAAGTCATGTTTTAAAAAGTACTTTAACAACCATTTGCCCTGCCAACTCAGAGAACGGACACCTGGAACCTAGCAAAATATTACGATAATGATCACCTAACAAGTGTGTGTGTGTGTGTGGAGGGGGGGGGCTATGAGGTCCCTAAATGCTGACACAAACGGGGCTATGGCCTATGCTGCTTGACCGAACAAATGTGGCTATGCCTTATAGAACTTTATGCTGCTATGCTGTTCCCCTGCCCAAGTTAATCCTCAAGACAAGTTGAAATAAAATGCTGTGTGTTAGTTGACTTTACTGCAATATAAGGGCACCCGATGTCACGAAGGCCACTTTCTAGTTAAAATCTTTCACCCTGGGTTGATCAATTTTGACAAGGGAAGGGTGGCTTAAAACCCTTTTTTTTTTTTACTTTATGTTTCATAAAAATTTGTTAGGCTTTGGACTCGGGCCTTTTCAGTGGGGTTGGTTGGGTTATCTGAACCACACACACACACACACACACACGTTAGGCCCTAGGTAGCTTGAACATTTGTTGAAATGTGACAGTTTTGTTTTAAATGGAAGTTCTTTAATTCCCCTTTTACACATTACCTCCTTTGACGTACGTCAGTTGAATTTGCTACCTGGGCACAAGCCGAAGGCACTTGTAGTAATATAGAAAAACAAGACAAGTATTGATGAGAGTATAAACACAAGATAATGCCAATTGCCTGACATCCTGACAATACATGCAGTTACATGTGAGAGGTCAATCATATTCATATTCAAGACAGAAACAGCTTGTTTGGCAGCTATGATGAGAAAATAGTACATTTATAAGCTATAAGTGGATGCAGACACTAAGTTTGACATTTAATTCATAGAGACCTTGAAATAAATGTATAATAATATGAAAGCAGTATCTCATGATGTAACGTTTGTATTTTCTATTATACATACATGTATATTTATATACATAATGTTGACGTCATGAAATAATAGATGAAATAACCCCTTAATGAATTGTGATGAATTAGTAGTTTACATACACTTAAGCTACACTGGTAATACATTAAAGGTTTGAGTGAATACTATATTTCATTCATTCATTCATTTATTCATTCATCTTTGGTATACTTTTTTTTTTCCTCCTTGCTTACAGGGTGTATATAAACACAATTACATGTATGATATACGTGGACCAAACTAGACCGACGTCAGTATGGCAGTTGGTCCATCTTACGTAACAAAAGCCCTGTTACGTTGGTCCGATTACGTAATAAAACATCACCAGGATCCGTTACCTCCCCAAGGCAAAATAAATGCGGCAGTCTTGGATTAGCCTCTGATGAGCCCAGGTTGTGGCGAAACCGGTCAGGCAATATAGTAATACAAAGACTTAATTCTGACTATACAAAGGCACCACAGACGGGCAGTCTCGCCGTGCACTTGCATAGTTCTCTATAGTATCTTTGGTATACTGGTTAATACCTCAGGATCACATGTTCTTTGCTCACACCAGCTGACATGGCTGCAAAAACATTTTCCCGGTGAGACATTTATGGTGAGATGAGCATCACACAATTCATGCGTACTGTTTGAGTTAGTGTTATAGGTATAATGTAACAGTACTAATTAATGGATTCAATCTTAAGGTGTTGCCATTTTAAAATTGACTTAATTTATTGATACTTTTTAGTAATTCAGGGGTTAATGTTAGATGTTCAAAGTAAAGTACACTTCAAATGAAAATAGATTGATTTATGCCTCAAATATGATCCAAGATCAAAGGGTCACAGATACCTATCCATTCAAGTAGGTTTGCATAATGGCACACTATAAACAGATGTCTTGACAACAGAGGGTGGGGGTGGGGGTGGGGGTGAGGATACTGATGTTTGTTTGGATGTATAGCTGTATGCACTGGTCAGGTCTGTATATAGAATTTTCAGGAAGATCAAGTTTGTCATTAATGCTCTAGCCAGGGAAATAGTAACGATGAGATTTATTCTGTCATTAGCAATGAATGCCACTAACAGTCTAACATGAGGACAGACTTCAATCGTGAAAGGTTTCAGCTACAGCAAAGTTTGGTCCTTAAATGTCAACGTAATCAATTTTAATCATACTAGAGGTACACATATGACAGCGGACAAATGCTGTGGCTTATTCAGTGAGCATGCAGATAAAATGTGGCTGGGAAATGAGAATACTACGTGTTCTATAGTTGTGCTGTTGCACACATGTACGTGCCGCGCCAGATTTCTGTCTGTGTTGCATGCAGGATGTTTAGAGTGTTAAGCAGAGCTTGCCGTCTATTTTTGCATGTTTCGACCATGGAATGGCCAGGTCTTCAAACACTCACCTTCAGCACCTGTCACCTGGCTAAAAATGGGAAATGTGCACATCCACTTGGCCACGTCTGCATTATTAAAAAGAATAATTTAGTAGGGTAGATAATGTGGAAATGCCATGATCAACATTAACCCAGAATAAGTGACTCAAGTCCTCCAGCATGAAAGGAACACAGGAAAATGTTTTTCTTTTCATATTTTGTCCATGAAATGGTCAGGTTTTAAACCAGCAACAGTTAGCACCTATCATCTGGCTAAAATTGGGAAATGCACTTATCCACTCAGCTATATCCCCATTCTGACCCCCCTCCCCCCCAAAAAAAACAAACAAACAAAAAACAACTACAAAACAAAACAAAAAAACAAAACAAAACAAAAAAACCCAAAACCAAGTCTCCTTTTAAAAGGAAATTGGCCTCAGTGTGAAGATGAATTTCCAGGCTCATAAGGAGGTGTATTCTGATATTTACCATAGTAATAAAGCTGTACCGCGGTGTTTTTAAATATACAACACCTCTGAGAGATTGCATATTTTTTAAGACTGCCTCAACCACAAAAAGGAATACTCTGTGAACAGAACAGATTTCTGGCATTCCGCACGTGTGGACCATTGGACACGCTTTACAGTACACACGTGAGGAATGTCTTACATTGGAGCTCACCTTGTGAATGCATGTGTACATATAGGAAAAATTGAGCACATAAACTCAAATGACCCTGTTGTAAAATTCTTGGACCCCAAATTTGGCTAAAATTGATGCTACTATTGTCAAATAGGATGCTGTGAAAAGGATTTCTGGCAGTACGCACATGTGCAGATTTAGTATTGCCACCTGTGGCTGAACTCCATTCATCTGATCCAATATTGGCCACCCATAGCGGCCAATAAAAAAGGGTTCATTGAGGTAGATATACAGGAATGCCATGATCAACACAGTTGACTGAATATGGGCTGTCACAAAGTACTGGAGCTCAAAATTAATGTACATACAACCCATGAAATTAAATGTATGTTAGAAATTTCTGTCTTTTCTTCCTACTATTTTTGGCTCCAAGGAAAATGATAGAAAAGCTCCAGTAAGAAACTTGATGGGGCCTGTTTCACCTGAATCCAAATTTGAGGAGGTTATCATATTTAAATTGTGCTGCATTCACATGTGTGTTTCAGACTGATAGGTGTGATATCATTGGTATAACCTTGTATGATATGCATAATATGAATTGATGTCGTCATGTTCTCATGTCCATGTGATACATATGGCAAATTATACTATGTTTATATTCATTTCATGTTAGATAGTCTGTTAAGAAAGTCAATTTAGTATTTGAGTAACATGCAGCATTATTTTTATACTGATGTTCATATTTTTTTTTTTATTTCAGCCAAAGTACACGAGAAAGCGGTAAAGCTTCATGCAATAGCCTCGCTCAAACTGGTGGTCAACACAGAGAATCACAATAGTACTCTGGAGCAGAATCAGAACACCAAGACCAATGGTGTCGTCCCGGCCATATCTAATGGTCGAATTGACTCCTGTGGCACTCCTCGAAACATGAGCACTGAGACAACGCAGACCACTATTGGTAGCATTACTGAGGAAAATACACCAAATGGGACTGCTTCACAACTTCATGGAGGAACAGGAGGTCTTCAGAATCAAGAGTTAAGCAGCAATACTAATGATCAGGAAGCTGGAAAGCCTCAGGTAGGAAGTGATTCTATTAATAGTTTCTCTTGCAAGTCTTTCAGAAGTAGCTGCATGTCAGATATATACACTTTAAAGATTTTGTGGGCAATAAACCTGTTAATCTAAGTCTCATTTGAAACAGTTTGAATGAGAATTACAGTAAAACCTGTGTTTAGTGAACACTGAGATTAGTGAACATCCTGCAATTAATGAACACTTTTCTTGGTCCCTTTCTTGTTTTGTTCATGCTAATCTTACTTGACATAAGTGAACACCCTTAAAATAGTGAACACTTTTCTCGGTCCCAAGGGGTGTTCACTAATGACAGGTTTTACTGTCCATGCATACATTAGAGGTATCGGAATTATGGCATTATACCTGAGGGCCATATCTGTTCTGCTCATCCGTCCATCCAAAAAGGCTTGTCCAGGCCATATTTCCTACACCATAAGCTTCGAAGCACCGGTACATGTACCAAACTTGGTGTACTTGTGAATACTACAAGGGATAGGGTAAGTGTTTATATAAAATTAGGTCACTGTGTTCTTGACCTCTGACTCCGTCACAGAAAATGCTTGTGCACAGTATATATTCCCTACACTGAATGGACTAGCGATACCGAACTTGATGTGTAGATACTTCTTGGCATAGGAGTGTATTACTTACCAAAATTAGGTCACTGTGACCTTGATCTTTAGCCCAGTCATGGAAAATGCCCAGGTGGTACTCCAACTATAGTGGTATAGGTATATACATGTACAATGTAGGCTCCGCGGGAATGACCTCCTATTTTAAGCTACATTTAGAGCTTTGACCCCCATTTTGTGAACTCGGGTTCGAATATTGACCCCTCTTTTTTCAAAAAAGTGAAAAATTACCGGATTTTCTTCATGCAAAGGTTGAAAAATGCTGATTCTGACCGATTTTTGTATTGTAATTGTGGAAAATGACCATTTCTTTAATAAATGAAAATGTCGAATTTTGACGCGCATTATTTGGCAAAACATAGAATTTTGACCTTCTATTTTGGGGAAAATATTGCATGTAGAAGATAGGGTTCTACTCTTCCAGGGCGCCTACATACCTGTTTGGAGACCAAGTACCCCATCCCCCACCCCAGAGGAAAATGCTTCTTGGATATGGTAACTGCAGAGATACCAAACTTGATGTGTAGATACTTCTTTGGATATACATTGTACATGTAGTACTTAGTGTGTCATGTACCAATTTTAGGTCAATGTTATATATACATTTGACCCCATCATAGAAAATGCTCTTCTGGCCAAAATTTCCCATGCTGTAAGAACTTCAGATACCATTGACCTCCTGTGGGGGACCCACTATGTGTTGCAATGTAATACAGCTATCTTTTTTAATCTGATAAGGAGAGTAATTTTCCAGCTGGGTGCCTCGTGGGTGCTGTGATCTATCCATTATATGCCTTGAAGATGTACATGTTTAGTTTAACTGTGGTCATTACACCTCTGTTACTGTTCGTCCATGATACCATGGTCCCACAGGGAATTAAATGGTGTCTGTGAAATACATGTTTCTTGTTCAGAGACAGAAATTCGAAAGGATGTCACTAGCATGTGCCACTCTTGGCTTACATTTATTCCGAAAAACAATAAATAATGAGAGATCTTGAATCTTTGAAGGGTCTCACAAAACAAGATTTTGAAGGGAAGTTGAGGATAGGATATCCAGTTGTTCGGAGACCAGGGCTCGATGGATAGTGCCCTGTGGAGAAATGTTGTTTGAATTTCATGCAGAAGCCAGTAAATGTCAATGTTGTGATGTATATATGCAGTGGTCCCTGTCTTGAGAGACCACTGTTTCCAAATACTTTTACTCACCAGGTATTCATTTGACCTTTACCTCCCATAAGAGCTAGACCACCTGAGTCTCGACAGACAATTTAGTCATCCCTGGTGATGGTCTCTAAAGACAGGTTTCACTCTACTCTAAAGTTGCAACATTTCCCATGTTGCACCATTCTGGACAGGTAAAAAGTTTGAAATTTTTTTGTCATATATTTTTGTGGTCCTCAGATAAACTAGTTTGCAAAATTAAATGCTATAAAATTTTGAATTTAACCCTTTCCTCCTTGAATTAAGACTGAGTCAATATCCTTGGCATGGATTGGGCACTTAGCTGAGGACAAGCAAATTTTTGATTTGGACAAGTAAAAATTAAGAGACTAATAGCCATGTTTCCTTTGGACTTGCTCAGATTTGCAACAATTATCTGATGAGTGGAGAATGAGGAAGCTAAAATGTCAAGCATTAGTGGTACCAGCATGAGAATCCACAGAATGAGGAATCTAAAATGTCAAGCCTTAGTGGTACCAGCATGAGAATCCACAGAATGAGGAATCTAAAATGTCAAGCCTTAGTGGTACCAGCACGAGAATCCACAGTATCTATATAGCTTACGGGGGTTCTTTCCACAAATATTCCCTGGTAGACCTTAGATTTAATGTAGGTTTGAATCCTTCACAAGAATTCTACCATAGTAGAGATAATGGTGATTCCCCCATGAAGCTGCAGCTAAGATCCTCATGTTGCAGAATTCAGAGAAATTAAGTGCCAAAACTGTTTTGATTTTGTTTGTAATTCCATGTATGATTTTATGAAGGTCTGCAGAGGAGGTTTTTTTTCGTTTCTCAACTGATGTTGATAGATGGTGGAGCTGCTGGCCAGTGCAGAACGTGACAAACTTAAAATCTTCCTTTGGTAGGAAGGAACATGTGCAAAAAATTTAATATTATTATATGATCATTATATTTAGGGCTTTATAATTGACCGAACCTGTGTCACATGTGATACTCTAAACACGTGCACAGTCCCCACTCTACACGCCTGTCACCTAGTGGTCAATAGAGGAAGTCCATGGACAGTCTGTTGACCACTTGGAATAGAACTAGGAAATCTCTTTGCATCATAGCAACTTTCGGCCAATCACATTCAGCAGTGCAGTTACAGTCATGCATTGCACACACATTCCTGTCTGAAAAGAACTGGTTCAAGGCACACTGCCAGCAGAAACCATTCACTTTCCGATGTACTACTGTCACTACATGTATGTGAGCAAGTACTTAGGTTTGTAGTACTGCATAAGCCTACTACACTATCAATATTCCCTCAATATGGTCAAGTTGGAAATAATTGTTGATTTTATGGATTTCCATTTTGAATAATAAGTGATGGCATTGACAGAATATGTCCTAAGAATGCCCCAGTTGCCTATTGAAAACTAGGTCACTAGGTCACATATTTAAGTCACAGTGCTCCATTGAAGAAAAATGGCCATACCATGATATCTTCAAATATTAAATTGCTCATTGTAGCTGCACCAATTATTTATGACAGTTGGTCCTAAGGATGCCTCAGACACCTAGTGAAAACTAGGTCACTTGGTCACATATTTAGGTCACAGTGCTACATTGAAGAAAAATGGCCTTGCCAGACCATATCTCCCAAAATATTCACTTTACAGAGACCAAATTTTTAGCACAGAGGGCCATTGAGGTGCTTCAGGTGCCTATTAAAAAGTAGGTCGCTAGGTTACATTTAGGTCACAGTACTTCATTGAAGAAAAAAACGCCATTAACACAATATCTGAAAAATATAAAAATGCACTTTCATCAATTATTTATGACAGTTCGTCCTAAGGATGCCTTAGGTGCCTATTTAAAACTAGGTCACTGGGTCACATATTTAGGTCACAGTGTTGCATTGAAGAAAAATGGCCTTGCCATGATATCTTTGCTCATTGCATTTTCACCAAAGCTTTGTCATTAGGTCAAACAGAAGTAACCTTGACCTACCGGAGGGGTATTATCGTCACATACGCGTCCATCCGTCCTGGCTGAGGAGTTTTCAATAACTGATCGGCTTCTAGTAATTGTTTTCATTGAGATACATGCTGAGATCTCCCTACGAAAAAAGGTTATAAAAATCTTGGTCATATAATAAAACAATTATAGTCTTTGAATTCAGTCAAAACATGGTTCTATATGGACCTGAGAACGCGAATATTCACCATGACCACTGCCCTTGGTGAATGAATATTGTGTTCTCAGGTCCCGAAAATCATGTATCGACCTCATTCAAAGATTGTATTTGTATATTAGTTCCTTCATGTTCATGCGGCTATACCAGCCAAACTATTTGTACATATACTTTCTAGTAATAAATGTTTAACATGAATAAGGAGCAGTTTAAAGAGTAATGGACATGTCAGGCATAACAAGGCCAACCAATCAAGGTGAATGAGAAAAGTCTCTTCATTGATCCCGTTTCAAGCTTCATACCCACAGACCATACACATTACCAAGACATATACAAAGAAAACCATTGAGATGAATTATGCATGTAATGCATGTGGGACCATATGTTTTCACAGTGGTTCTCATTTCCATAGCGGAATGTCAACAATATGCAGTCATATACCCACAATTAACTGATGCACACCATGAGGTCCTTTTCATCAGATTGATTAATATCCTATTTCACCCCCTTTAATCTATCCTCAGTATTGTTTAACTCTTTGACTGCTGCATTTCTACCCAGGTTAACCTCTGAATGCTAAATTTCTAAGCATATTCTTCAACTGCTTTGACTAATTTGATAATATATTTTGTATCTAAGAAAGTTCCCATGATATTATTTCAACCTGTCAGCACCAGCAACATACATCATGGTATTTATTTTGCAAGGTCAATTTCAAGGTCACAGAGTGACTTTCAAGGTCAAAAGTCAAGGTTTGGCAGCTATCTTGTAATTAAAGACCTAAAACACACAAAGCCAGAGATCTATCAGATGCTGCCATTCATGTCATCTAAAAATTGATTTTTTTTTCATTCCTTTGAATAAATCATATATATTTATAGTAAATACAATTGATAAAGGTAAACAATAGTATGTAAATATTGTTTTCACTTGGGTCACGCAGGACTTTATGCCAACTGTGTCAGTAATTTACACAGACAAGCTCCAGGTTTAACACATCCTTTTCTCTTATACGATCAATAGTTCATATGCTAAAATGTTTAAAAACAAATTCATTTCTAATCTTTTAAAAAGTATTTACGTATATCATGCACTTTTTAGTAAGGTAAGTTTCAGGGCCAGAAGTGAGAAGGTCATTTTAAAGGTCAAATGTCTCATAATTCAGCAACCATCTTGGAATTCGACTACAGTCACATCCCGTGGCCTGAGGACAATTTGACTGCAGTCGCTTCCTGATGAGAAAGAGTTAATAAATATTGTATTTTCACCTCCCTTACACTCAGTGTTATGTGATACAATGAAACATAAACTGATTTAATATGCCAACTTTTGATTGAGTCAATAGTTTTCCTTGGTGCTCTCTCAGTACAATGCATGTCACGTGCCTCTGGGAAGGCTGTTGACCCGACCATCCTGTAAATTCTCTACAAATGTAGGCTGCCTGGTGCTTAAATGACATGCTGGTTTAGAAGCATTATAAATCTGCCATATTGTGCAAATATAGACTGCCTTGGTCTTGAATGACAGGCTGGTTTAGAAGCATTATAAATCTGCCATACTCTGCAAACATAGGCTGCCTTGGTCTTGAATGACAGGCTGGTTTAGAAGCACTATAAATCTGCCATACTCTGCAAATATAGGCTGCCTGGGTCTTGAATGACAGGCTGGTTTAGAAGCACTATAAATCTGCCATACTCTGCAAACATAGGCTGCCTGGGTCTTGAATGACAGGCTGGTTTAGAAGCACTATAAATCTGCCATACTGTGCAAATATAGGCTGCCTGGGTCTTGAATGACAGGCTGGTTTAGAAGCACTATAAATCTGCCATACTGTGCAAATATAGGCTGCCTTGGTCTTGAATGACAGGCTGGTTTAGAAGCACTATAAATGTGGCATACTGTGCAAATATAGGCTGCCTGGGTCTTGAATGACAGGCTGGTTTAGAAGCACTATAAATCTGCCATACTGTGCAAATATAGGCTGCCTTGGTCTTGAATGACAGGCTGGTTTAGAAGCACTATAAATGTGGCATACTGTGCAAATATAGGCTGCCTGGGTCTTGAATGACAGGCTGGTTTAGAAGCAATATAAATGTGCCATACTCTGCAAATGTAGGCTGCCTGGGTCTTGAATGACAGGCTGGTTTAGAAGCACTATAAATCTGCCATACTGTGCAAATATAGGCTGCCTGGGTCTTGAATGACAGGCTGGTTTAGAAGCAATATAAATCTGCTATACTTGTGTTGATTTGAAGCACATCTTTGCTCAAAGCTGGCAGTGAAAGAGTTAAATGTTGGACCAGAGCCACACCGTGAATGAGTGCCCTGCTTTTCATTAAGTTGGGACCAATTTCCTTCCACATGTACCCCGTGCATGATGATGACGACAAGAAAGAGGATCCCCTAATACGTACATGCCTGTAGGGTCTGTACTGCTCGATTGCATGTCTCAATCTTGTCAGATGTACAATGATTAAAACAAATGCCTTGTTTTGTGTCCCTGTGTTTGCATGCATCAATAGAATGATCCTTCAGTGAGCATGATAACATTTTACTGGCAAATGCAAACTACACTCTCTATCAAATTATGGATGAAACCAAGGACACATTTGAACCTTGCTAAGTGAAGCATGGGAGGCAGGTTGGGGTACATGACTATGAACATAGTGGAGTACATAGAGTCAAGGTACCACATGACTATGAACAAAGTGGAGTACATAGAGTCAAGGTACCACTTGACTGAACATAGTGGAGTACTTAGAGTCAAGGTACCACATGACTATGAACAAAGTGGAGTACATAGAGTCAAGGTACCACTTGACTATGAACATAGTGGAGTACATAGAGTCAAGGTACCACATGACTATGAACATAGTGGAGTACATAGAGTCAAGGTACCACATGACTATGAACATAGTGGAGTACATAGAGTCAAGGTACCACTTGACTATGAACATAGTGGAGTACATAGAGTCAAGGTACCACATGACTTTGAACATAGTGGAGTACATACAGTCACGGTACCACATGACTATGAACATAGTGGAGTACAAACAGTCAAGGTACCACATGACTATGAACAAAGTGGAGTACCTAGAATCAAGGTACCACTTGACTATGAACATAGTGGAGTACATAGAGTCAAGGTACCACATGACTTTGAACATAGTGGAGTACATACAGTCACGGTACCACATGACTATGAACATAGTGGAGTACAAACAGTCAAGGTACCACTTGACTATGAACATAGTGGAGTACATACAGTCAAGGTATCACATGACCATGGACATACTGGAATTTAATGCATACAGTCAAGGTACCACGTGACTATGAACATCATGGAATGCATACATTCAAGATACCACATGACTGTGAACATGGTGGTGTGCATCACCTGAGGCTGTGCATACGTCAAGGTACCACATAAACTATGAACAAGGTGGAGTGCATACAGTCAATGTACCACATGACTGTGAATATATATAGTGGAGTGCATGCATACTGTAATCTACAATTAAGTTTCTAGTCTGGCAAGGACAGACTTCTGCATTTGGTTATTTTATGGAATATGTACATGTGACATTATGCCACTGATGCAGAAGCACAGCTAACCATGCAGGCCTTAAAAAGTGAAAATAGCAAAGAAAAGAGGAGTGTGTGTGTGCATGAGAGAGAGGGAGGCAGGGAGGGAGGCAGGGAGGGGGAGGAAGGAAGGGGGAGAGAGAGAGAGAGAATATCTCCATCTACTTTGAGTGCTTTGACTGAGCTCCAATAAAATTTTTGTGGGTCCAGTGCCAATCCATGCTGCTGCACTCAGTCACATTGAGGCCCTGTGGCATGGAACAGCGCTCCTGGCAGCAGTAATGCATCCTAGTAAACATGTGCTAATCAGCTTCCTGCGCTGGCATCCATCGTTGGTGGACGGGTATTGTTGGAAGTTTCCGCTATTTTCTTACCTTTCAGTACTCTTATGGCTTCTTTTTACCCCTAGGCTTTTAGGCAGGAGAGGTATTGTCGTCACCTACACGTCTGTCTGTTGTCATTAGGTCAAACAGAAGTAATGACCTACCGGAGGGGTATTGTTGTCACCTGTGCATCCGTCTGTCTGTCCATTCATCCTGGCCAAGGGGTTTTTGGTCACTGATCGGCTTCTAATTTATGTCGTGAGGTAGCTGGTAGGTTTCCTGAGAAACTGGTCCTATCTCTGGCCAAGTTAGTCCAGGTGGTTTGAACTTGGAAAGATCCATGGATATGGATGTTGTGTTGGATGTCGGTGGGGATGCCTACCACCACAGGATGGCATTTTGGAATGACCATCCTGCATGCTGCTCCAGTGTTCATAGGAGTGGCTGGTTCTATACTGAAGAGAGTGCATGCAAGGTGTGTTGACGATGGACTCCCTATCTGAGTAACAGAAAGTCCTTCAAGCAGAAATCAAATCTGATTGAAGAAGGCTCCAACATGCGGAGACTCTTTGTGAGAGAGAGAGTAGTGTCCCTCGAGAGGGGCCTGTGGATGTTTGCATCATGGCATGTGCTGTTGATGCTATAAGATCCAGGAACCTTCCAGTTTGCCCGGGCCTCAGCGTCAGGTGCAAACTGGTCCTTGAATCAAGGCTCCTGTGGGAGGGGCAGCTTAAGTTTGTCCAGGCTTTGCGGTAAGATTCAAGCTGATCCTCGAATCAAGGCCCCTGTGGGCAAGGAGAGACCGTCCACAGACCCTATTAAGCGGACTGTAATGCAGAAATCCCACTCGAGGGTCCCCTCTAAAGCCACTTCAGCTGAAGTGACCAAGTCTGTAAGAATTAGGGCGCCTCCCATCCTGTGTGTTCTTCGACCGGCCATGTGTTGGTAGTTTGACGGCAGGATGGAACCTTAGTGATCACTAAGGCAGTGAACACTAAGGTGGGAAGAAAGTCTGTGCACGTGGTAACCACTGGTGAAGCATGGGTAACATTGCCATCGCTCCCCATCACACCTCCTCCTCCAGGCTTTCCTTCTTGCACCCCTCTAGCTCTGGGACAAGCTATGGCTGTGCAGGCGGAGGCGACTGCTGAAGTGATTATAGGAGCTGCTTGCAGCGGTCGGCGAATGGCTGGATAGGTTTAAGGACAAGGTTTCCTCCAAGGAACCTGTGGTGGCTCCCCCTTCCCCCGCCTGCTCGGATATGCCTGGCCCCTCATGTGAGAGAATAAGGGGAAGAGAAACCACCGCCACTTTTCCTCTTCTCCTTCTCCAGAAGGAAAGGTGCCATACCAGAACTGTGTGTGGCAAGCTGGGGAGAGGCACTGGTCTCACTCAGTGGTTCCGGTGATGAAGACTGGAACAGCAGTATACAGAGAGGTTCTCCCAGCACCTAGCCACACCATGGAAGTCGATCAGACTGAGTTGGAGGCACTGCGATCTTTTTCCACCCCAATGGAGGTTGATCAGGTGGTCAGTTACCCTTCCATTGGGGAGGTCACCTCTGCAGTGACCTATGCCAATGTGGTGTTGGGTAGGTGTACTTCAGCACTTGCGGAGGCTATGGGTCTTGCATGTTTGGTGACAAAAGGGTCCGTGCAGGAGGGTCACTTCCTCGGCCCCTGGGCCTATTCACATAATGCGTGCCAGTAGGCCTGTGTCGCCTCCCTCCACAGGTGAGCTTCTTTCAGGCCTTTTGCCCTCTGAGATTCTTTGCATCTGGGACGAGCTGCAGTCTCAGTATGATGCTGAATCTGAATGCTGGCTACTGAGGTTACCATGGAGATGAAGCCTCAGCCAGATGCTAAGGCCAAGACTAAGGATAACTGTAGAACTTGCTTCTTGGCTTGGGAGATGATCTGGAGGATTGACCCACAGCTGAGGACATCATTGAGCTTGACTGCTTGGACTTCCCAAGTGAGGATTCTGAGGTGGAAGAGAGTAGCGCTTGCTTCTCCCACCTGGTGGCGGAACAGAAGGAGGCTGATTCATGGCCACTTCTTGCCACTGCAGATTGCGCAAAAGCCCTTCAGTCACAGCTTCAGCTAAGGAGTTGGCAGATCTGGATGAGGGGTCTCCCTCGAAGGCGGAGAAGCCGGGTTCCTTGTTTTGGGTGAATGTCACTTTCATGCAGGAAACCCCTGAGGAGGCGGTCCCTGAAACGACAGTGATGCAGTGTAGGACTGTGTCCTACGCTGCACAAAATGCACAATTCTGCTTCGGTTTCAGAAAAAAACAAAAATCATTGGCCCCAGCCCTACTCCAATGCACTGATGGGAAATTGTTCTGCTGGACCTCTACCTCCAACCAAATGACTGGAGGCTGGAGCAAATTTGGTCGAATTTACTAGGCGCCCAGTCTTTTGGCCGCCTGACCATGTTGATCCATTCTTTCCTTAATTCATTGTTTATATCTCTTGTGGGGAAAAATAAAATAAAATTTGAAACTCGTTCAATCTTTTGGAAAAACGGGTTATAACCATTTGACTATGCATTGTAGCAGCAGTAATTTGATTCGTTGCCTCAATGACACGTTGTGGAGAATTTGAAGTCGTGACTAATATTGCGTTGTAGGATTCTAATTTGATTGGCTGCCTCTACGATGTATAGATTCTAATTTGATTGGCTGTTTTAATATCAGTAATGCTTGTAAGGTCATAAATGATTGGTTTGCTTGTCTTCAGATGAAAGAGGCCATAATTTAGCTGCTGCACTATGCGTCGCCGAAGCTTGACTACTTGTAGTGGAAAATACATTCTTGGCAACAAGTCATAGAGACTGAAATCTGATTGGTTGGCTCAACTACACATAGTGGAGCCTCAACTACACGTAGTGGAGGCTCAAAATGCATCAGACCTATGTGTTATGCCCTGTTGGCTTGCCATAAAGGTGTTGTCTTCCTCTCGTCGGCCTGCTGCAGCTGCACCTGGTCCCCAGCAGCAGCAGAAGCCACAGCGGTGGAGGATGAAGCTGGCTTAGAAGGGTTGTCATCCTTCGAGGTCAGGTTCTTTAGGTGCCTAGAGTGAACTGCCAGCCAGAAGCCAACACCTCTCTGGGCCCACAAATCTGCCATCCCTTTCAGCCTTCTTGGCAAGGATCGGTTGGTGGTCTACTATTGTTGTTTGCAGATTAATGGGATCTCATGACAGATAATGTTTGTGTCAGAAATGTTAGTCATGGTGACTCGCTGGAGTTTGTTGAGGGCAATCCTGCTTCTCTTTCAAGAGTTCAGTTCCCCTTTCCACCTCGGGTAGAGGGGCAATGTGAGCTCTTGTGCAAGGCTGTGCAAAATCTTGTGGCCAAACAGGCCATATATATGGAACCAGTGTTCAATGGTGGATCCCCAGCCTTTTACAGTTGTCTCTTTTTGGTGCCGAAAAGGAATGGCAGGCACCGACTGGTGATAGACCTGTCGTCTCAACACTTATCTTGTAGTGCAGCACTTTAAGATGGAAACCCCGGCCACCATCATGAAATATAGAAATATACATGTATACATGTAGGATACATTTATACCAACCAAGTATAAAACACACATCACGCCGTAACAGATAATCAAGAGTATCCATGATATATTACACACATAGCATAGTATTATATAATACGCCATTGACTTTGTGATTAATTAAATACAAGAATAAAGGTTTTTTGGTTGAGAACAAGGTAAATGACGTGGAACTGCAACAGCGAACAATGCTAGTATACAAATTAGGGACACAACACAATTAAGGGGAAAAGGTAAAATAACAAAAACGGTCACATATTGAGACGTACCGAAAAGTGACTGATATTATTTTGAAAGGCACAGTATTGTCATAGTCTTCTAGTTTTCAAGGCAAATCTAGGTATTTAACTTAGATACTGAAAATTATATCTCATTAACTTCAAAAGTTACCAGTTGATTGAAGTATACTTTCACATACAATGCAATGGGATAACACATACAACTCAAGTCTCCAAGACTTTTGTGCATTGGGTTGTGTATTCAGCGGAATATATATAAAGTTGCTAATTGTGTCCTATCCTAAAATAAATTAATTAGGCAGTGGATTCTGTTATATTCTATGTGACTTCAGGCAAGCTGGTACCTAAATGAAAGGTCTTTTCTCAAGGAACATGAGTCTAGCACCCTTATTATAATTCAGAGCCATTCATTTTATGTAGCTTGACTTAAGTTGCATTGGCACTGAAATATGTAACATGCAACATTATTCAGTCAGGCAAGGACAGAAACTGATGAGTGGGATGTGTACACAGGCTTCACACTAAGGCATGAGTCATTGTATTTTCTTCCTTTGTCACCCTTGTGTTGAGGATCCATTCACAAAATCCCATGGTGACAAAATGAGATACTAATTACATTAAGTATGTGCACACTTTTGCAGAAAGTCGAAAAGAGTTCAAGTATCATAAAAGTATGAAAAAAGTCAGACAGCCTGACAGACAATCAGTCAAGCTGTCTTGATTGCTTGAAATACAGTAGCTGGAAGCTGGGCAACATTATTGGCATGGTTTTGGCTTAGTACACCATTTATCAAGTCATATGTTTCTTGGGTGCTTTATGGAAATGCATAAAGGCAGGACTTATTATTTTGGGTATAAACTGATGTGATTGGTACATGTGTCTGCTAGCATGACATACTTGTGACATCCCTTTCAATCTCCTAACAAAAACTGTATGTTATATGTTAAGATGCATGTGGGGCTTTCATATCACTTGTAAACAGTAAAACTACTGACTGACATAATTACCAGAATCTTTACTGAAGAGTGCATTGAAATCATTCACCAGTTGTGTCCCAGTAATCAAGTGGCCCCCTACAAGGAATATGACTTTCCTTATCAGATAAATTAGCATAGGTAAACGCCAGAGAATAAAACAAAGGTATAATGTATACCATAGTTGGCCTTTAGAAGTACTTGGGGTAAGACTTGACAATGTACAATCTTTATGCGTGCTTTAGGCATCATGTGTATAGCAAGGACATTTCATGGGGAGGGAGAGATGGGGCTAAAGGATAGACAGTATATTTGTTTTCTGTAGAAGATTTGAAAACTGAGGTACATGTAGTTGTAAAGCCCATTGTAAAAAGCAGTACATGACAATTAATGGAGTCTCTAGGAAATGAATTAGTTTGTGAATTTCAGAAAAAAGCTTTTCTACAAATTTTCAACATGATAAATTTGTTGGGAATATTGTAGACATAGTATATTATTATTATTATTATTATTATTATTATTATTGTTATTGTTATTGTTATTGTTATCGTTATCGTTATCGTTATCGTTATCGTTATCGTTATCATTATCATTATCATTATTATTATTATTTTTTGGTCATAAGGCTCTTATATCTGCAGCTTCTTTGCCTTGTCATGTTTGCTTGTAGACAAATTAAGCATTTTTTTTTGCTGTACAGTGTGTCTTTCAGGTTGCAACTGCAGATGTTGCAAGATAAATCGGACGTAGAAGATATGTGTTCACAACACTTCTGTAGAGAATAAATCTTGGAGTTAAATATAATATGATGACTTAAATGCCAGTCACATTGGCCCTTACCAGTTTATTGACCAACCCTGGCAAAGATAGCTAGGGTGGGATTAGATGCAGATGAGGGGGATATTTAAATTTTTTTGTGATCTGTGAGACATCAGCATTCGCTGTCAGTTCTTAGAGAGAGGACTCTTCATGATGAACTTTATAATGATTTTTGCAACTGAACTGCTTAAACAGTTTTGCTGATACTGATATTGGATATTTTCCAGGGCTCAACAGACCTTGAAGATGAGAATGAACCCCTAGACATGAGCTGGCCAGACACTTGGCGGAAACGTGTTACCTATGTACTCCTGGCCCCAATTATTTTTACCTTGTGGATTACTCTGCCTGATGTCCGCAGACCGGTATGGTAGCTTTGAGACTTTAAGTTCACCTGAACCATTTTAGATCTCTTATGCTGTTTTATGTATACTCTAAGTTTTACTTACATGTATTTTGCTGATGAGCACACAAAACTGGAAATAAGAGTGCAGTGATATATAATGTAAACAAGATTGGCTTTAGTTGGAGTTATATCCAAAACACTGAAAATAGAACTTCAGTTAAATGCCTCAAGTGTGAAAACCATGAAAATTGATAGTTCATTTGCAGTAGTTATGTACATGTAAATATCATTTTTGGGACAAGAAAAATTGATACATGAAATAATTTATGTATATATCATGTACAGTGGTTCCTGTCTTGAGAGACCACTCAATGAGAGACAACTAGCCTTGGGAGACCACCTTTTCAACATAGTATTACTTTGCTTAGTACTTTTCTTGTCATTTGTACCTTCTATGAGAGACCACCTGTCTTGAGAGACCACAATTTTGTCATCCTAGAGGTGGTCTTTCAAGACAGGTTTCACTGTATATCTTCAACAAACAGGTCTCCTTAAAATTGCAAGAAACTGTTTCTGCATGCTAATGAAATAAGCTAAGTCTATATGGATCTGGAAGATAACGTCATTTATAAAAGCTACTTGTTCCTGCCTGCAAACAAACATGCATGATGAGTTGGCTGCATCAGAATCATACGATGGCAATATATGAACTGAAAGGTCTCCTTAGAATACGATGTATGCATATTAATCTCCCGCCACAAAACACAGGTTTTGACGCCAGGTGATCACGGGGGACGTGCGGTTCACATCTCTGTCACAGACAAGGCCATATGCTTATTTGTCAAAAAAACTAAGGTTTTTGTTTGAGAAATTTAAGTTCATATATGCCAAATTGGCATTCGTCTAGTACTTCCCAAGCCATGTAAGAGAAAAATTTCCATCTGCTTTTAATAAGTATTCTTTATTTCCAAAATATTAGTAATATCCTGTTTGGCCCCACAGCTACAGACCCGTACATACATGTACATGTATGGTACCATATCTCACCAAGTGGTGTGCAGTTGTGGCAGGAAATTAATATGCATGTCTCGTATTATACCTCATCTGTAGCTGCTGGAGAGCAAGGAATAGACAGCTTCGCCAGATACACACAGCAGTAATGGTGCTGAAATGTCTCATACTTAATGTATTGACTGCCTCATACAGAAAATTTCTGTGATCGGAAAATAATATGTACAATTTGAAAAAAAGCAAATATACATATGTGTGTATATATGTGTGTGTGTATTACAATGTACAGTATGAATGACACTTAGATCTTTATGTTTGAATATTCCAGACCAAGAGAAAATGGTTTCCTATATCTTTTGTGGGGAGCATCTTGTGGATTGGTTTCTATTCATACCTGCTGAACTGGTGGGCTGCACAGACTGGCAGAATTATTGGCATCTCTGATGCAGTAAGTATTGGGGAAGAGGGAAGGGAAGGCCCCCCCTCCCCCCCCCCCTTTAAAAGTCCCAGTCATACTGTGTACTCTTAAAAGAGATAAAAAAGATACTCTTCTTAGAGCCTATTTCATGCTGTGCTTTTCACCACCCACCCCCAGGAGTCCACACTGACACTTCAAACAACGTCCATTCACTCAACTTAATTGCTATTACATGTATCTTATCAATAAAATAGCATTCTAGTCAATAGATGAATACCACTGAATAACTATTTTCCCTGCTCCCTTTTTTCCCCAAATCAAATGGAAAAACATAGTAATAATGTTTATTTTTAGAAGAAGCTGTACTAAATTGACACATTGATCATAAAAAAAAGCTGGCTGCAAGTGAACTTGTGCATATATTTTGCAGCTGAAGGTGAAGGAAAGTGGGCAAAAACAGCTCTTTTGATTAATAATTAAAACATTAAGTGAAGGCGAGGAACAAGCTGGCTCAGAGTGTGTACACAATGATTGACCGCTGCCTTCAAAGAATATTCGGCCTCTGTCAGGGAATAGAGAAATGGAGGTATAAAATCTTAATATGTTCTTGGTGGCTGAGGTGTACGACTTACGGGTCTGCATAATTTTAAAGTTGTCTTGGTCATAAACTGATTGATGTACCTGCCAGTTTGACATGATTGTACAGACTGCGTTAACTCTTTCAGTGCCAACTGGGACTAAAGTCAAACTACATGTACTTAACTCATTCCATACCAGTCCCTGATTTTTCCGTATATTTACCTAAATTTAAGACAACAATTGCATATTTAAATTCTTCATGAAAATAGCTTTCATTCAAGTACCAACATGCCTGTAGTCTTACGTCAGTGGTTCTGGCACTGCCTGGCAAGTCATGCTACATGACTTGCCAGGCAGTGCCAGAACTACTGACTAATGCCTGTCACCATAGTATGGAATGAGTTAAACAGCTCTGAATTATAAGGGAGCTAGATTATTGTTCTTTGTGAAAAGATATTTGATTCAACTACCAGCATGCTTGTAGTCACATAGAATATAATGGTCCAGGTCAATAGCTTTTCTGGCTTGCTTTGGGTGCATTGTGCCCAATGCATGCTGAGGAAACCTGTTGACTGAGTTCAAAATGTGGCACTGAAAGAATAACAGATTCAATATCACAGTAAAGGTCTTTATTGGAGATTACATGCAAAACTTGCTGCAGTTTCTATGCCTTGCAGTAGCTGTAACATCACTTGCCAGGCAGTGGTGCTGTAATGTACCACTTGTCAGGCAATGCAGCTGTAATATACCACTTGTCAGGCAATGCAGCTGTAATATCACTTACTAGGCGATGCACCTATAATTTTGTCACTTGCCAAGCAATGCAAAAACTGCTACAGTCAACCTTTGTTACAGTGAGCATGTTGGTGGCAGCCATTTTTGTCATTATAACGAATTTGTTGTTGTAATGTTCAAAGCATTTCAGCACAAATTGAGATAAAATCAAGTGAACATACCTTTACTTAATTACCTCTTGTAAAATTAATAAAATGCACACCCCTTAAAATTTCCTTGGTAAAATCCATTTTTGCAGTGTGAATAAAAGTGAAATGCACATGGCATGAATAAAAGTATTTAACAGTCCAGTCATGAGGTATTAAAATGACATGTGTCTTACTTTTTAAAAAATAAATGATGCTTTTCTGCGCGCAGTCTGATGACAGTAAGAGTCCAGTGCACCCATGGAGCACCACAAATAGTCTAAGTTCCCATAGTCTAAGTTCCCAAAACCAACCACTGGGTTTCCTCAAAGTATAGAGTTGCTTTCCATCGGGTGTCTTTTGCTTCTCTTTTGGTAATTACACTCTCTTCACAGTCTCAGGATCACTAGTAGAACTCTCATCATCGTTCACAGGGTCAGAGGTGGGCGTCTCTGAAAAAAAGTGCAAAGATTGCACCGTCAGTTAGGCATTTGCCAGTTACAACAAAGTTATACAACAATGTGCTGACAGATCATCATGTCATCCTTACCCGGTATTCAGGACATCAATTGTTGTAGTCCATGTAAGGTCATATTGTCCTCCTCCAGGAAGAATACTCATGTGTATCCAATAGTTGCTGATTGTAGATTGCTTGACCGAATGCCAAGCAGCTTTCACAAAGGAGATCACTTCTTTAATGTTCACACTTTACAGTTTGTTTTCCTCGACACAATCAAAGAAATGACGCACCAGCAACTTTCTGCAGTTATGCCCCCCTCCTGCCGGAGGAAGGGCATATAGTAATGCCTTTTTCGCTCCATGTGTCTGTGCATGTGTCCGTCTGCTATTCGTGCCCAGGCTATGATTTGCTTCTCCTTCAACTTAGATTCATGAAACTTTACACTAAAGTTTATATTGATATAAGGGTGTGTCATGTACCAAAACTAGGTCACTAGGTCAAGTATCTGATTCACAGTGACATATCCTTGTAAAATTGTGTCCGGACAATAATTCCTTTACGATTTAACTTAGTTTCATGAAACTTCACATACACATATATCCTGACTGAAAGGTGTGTCATGAAACAAAACTTGGTCCTCAGGTCAAGTGTATGGGCCACAGTGATACAGTAATGTAAAACTGCATTTCACTTCATGTCTTGGCTCTAATTCTGTTGTCCTTTACCTTAGAATCATGAAACTTAACAAACCTGTGTAAGTGGACACAAGGGGGTGCCATGCATAAAAGTAGGTCACTAGGTCAAGTATCTGGGTCACTGACATATCCTTGTAAAATCATGTCCAGGCTATAATTCATGAAGTAAAACTAGGTCACTAGGTGAAATATCTGGGTCACTAGTATATCCTGGTAAAATCGTGTCTGGCTTGTAATTCCTTTACTCTTTAACTTAGTTTCATGAAACATCAGACACATATCTTGACCCAAAAATTGTTTCCTGGAACAAACCTGGGTCACTAGGTCAGTATCTGGGTCATGGTGAAGCCTTTATATGAAATTGTGTGGTCATAATGAAACTTTACACACAGGAGCATCTGGACACAACAGTGTATCATGCAACAATGGTAAAATCATGTACGGACTGTAATTCATTTACTCGTGAAGTTAGTTTCATGAAACTTCATACCCACAAATATCTTGACCCAAAGTTTAACTGTCATGTATCAAAAGTACGTCACTAGGTCAAGTATTATGTGTCCTTGTGTTTGTCTGGTTTTTTACTTGTGTCAGGGCTGTAACTCGCTTGCCCTTCGTTAACATTGTTCTTGTTGTTGCGTTTCATTTTTGAATGTGGGTCATGTTATTGCGCACTGTTGAGATTTGTGTGTGGAAACATTCAGTTTCTTAGAGCCGTCCATCTGTCCACAACTTTTCTGACTCTTACTCAGAACTTTTTGAAGCAGGCTTTTATATTGCACAGGAAAATAGTCCCTTATCAGGGCTACCTTAAGTTGAAAGGCTCCATTTTTCTGTCCATCCATCATTTTGTCCGGCCATCTGTCCAGCCACATTATGGGATGAGGCAAAGGGGCAAAGGGGGGACATAGATCCAGCAATCTGTGATTGCATTTTTACCCTCGGCACGAAAAGTGCCAGAGGGCAGAGGGTATTGTTTCTCCTGCGTCCTGCGTCCATTCGTCTGGCGCACAAGGGGACAACATTACCATAATATCTCAACAAGGATCCATTGCAGCTTCAACAAATTTTTATCAGAGATGCACATTATAGTGGACCATGTTCTTGTTGAAAACCAGCTTCCTCTTATTATTTTTAAACTTGTCATGAAACTTAAAAAGTGTTTTTTTGAAGGCCATCTGAGTGGCGCACAAGTGGACAATGTTACCATAATATATCAAGAAGGATTCATCACAGCTTCATAAAATTTTTGGTGCAGTTACACCATATTATGGCACGTGCAAAGTCTCACCAAAAAAAAAAAAAAAAATGCAGAATTCAGAAAAAAAAGATTGTGGGTGCTGAGGGTAATGTATTCTCTAAAAAAACCTCCAGAATTATCAACTTGGCCTCTTTGGTAAAAAAAGTTGACATTTTGCATAAATTGTTTGTGCTGTGAAAGATTTTTTTTGTGTATTTACTGCTAACTGGCTGTGGTTAACGGCATTTCAAATGCGTTTTCATATTCCTTTTTTACAGCTGATTTTTGGAATCTTAAAGCAACAAAATGCACCATTTTAACTACATATTTACAAAAATGTCTTGCATGAGGGGGGGGGGGTGGCATGCCCTGGCCCACAGGGCTCCCCCCCATGGTCGGTGCAATCTCCTTCTGACTGATAAATCAGGAACATCTCCTTAATTGGGAGAAAATAACTTGGAACCTTTGCATTTTTTTCTGTCGGAACTCACTTATTTCATTATTTTGAATGAAAGCTCTCTTTGAATGAAAGCCATTTTCTCTTTTTAATTACTATCTTGTGATCCCATATTTAGCCAGCTTTTTGGAAGCAGCATGTACATAAATCTAATATTGTCTGGTACCCACTACTTGCAGATAATGGGCCTGACATTCTTGGCAGCGGGAACCAGTATACCAGACCTTATCACCAGTGTCATTGTGGCCAGGAAGGGCTTTGGAGACATGGCGGTGTCCAGTTCTGTTGGAAGCAACATCTTTGATGTCACTGTTGGGTTAGTAAACGCACTGAAAATAATCTAAAGATTTGTACAACTTTGTGCCTTTGTAAAGTGCAAAATGTAAACAAACAGCACCATATATCCTGCAAGGGGCATGAACTCAATTTCATTCTATGCTGAATGATTTCTGTACTCTTGTGATGACATTTATTTCTAAATGGTGTGGTATAAAAATCAGTCATTTACCAAGCTGTTTCAATTTAGTTAAGTGAGCAGCAATTCAGCAAATTGCTACACTTTATGAAGATGGATCGAAGTTTAATTACCAGGTGCAGGGGTATTGCCAACAAAGGGCAAGTCAATATCAAAATAGATCTCACACTTCCTTGAATGCTGAATTTTGATTAGTCCATAACGTGCCATTATTTTTTGGTTATTCATCAACCCTGTTGGTTTACAACATACAGTGAGGATTTTTTTTTAAAAATCTGTGTTTGGGTTTTCTTCACAGGTTGCCATTTCCTTGGTTGCTGTACAATATCATCAATTGGCAGCATCGGACAGTCAGCAGTAAGGGTCTCTTCTGCTCCATCATGATGCTGTTTGGCATGTTGATCCTGGTCATCAGCGCGATTGCGGTCTTCAAATGGCGGATGACCAAGTCGCTGGGAGCGTCCATGTTTGTGCTCTACGTCTTCTTCATAACCATGAGTCTACTCATGGAGTTGCAGATCCTCAAATGCTTTATAGGATCCAGTGGCACTTGACACCTTACCTTGAAAACTGGTCAACAACAATCCCAAATTTATACATGGTTATATTTCTGTGATCATTAAACATATTGCACTTTCACCAAATACTTTGAATGAAGGTATATCCAGAAACCCAGATTGCATATTTTTTTTTTTTTGGCAGCTTTGGCTGTCTGGTTTGAAAAGCTTATAGTTTCAAGAATGATTGCTTGAATTAAAGTTAAGCCACAAGCGTGTACAATGGCTGTGTTGACAAATATTCAAAATGGCCATGTGCCTTGCTTTAAAGAAAATAATTGGCACTTTGCTGTGGAATATTGTGCACAAAGGTCTTCATGATCAGGTCTTTAAATCTGTATATCATCTAGGATGTGTGATATGACCTTCAAGCAAGACTCCCAAGGAAGTACACAGCTTTTATGCTTGTGTGGTATGCCTCGTGCTGGGGTTCAGTTTCATGGATTTAAAGGTGTTCCATGCACACCGTTTACATCCCCTCAGAAAGTGGAAAACTCCCTGATTTTTTGCTGTAACATCGAAATGTTACCACATATTATGCCTGTGTCTTAAACAGTGAAAGAACTTGTGTTAAAATCTAAAATTGCATGTTTCTTCTCCACAAGACAGAAGAAATATAAAGGGAAAAAGTCTCCATATTCTTTAGTAAGATATGTACTGTCACATAAAGCACGCTGGGGTAGAGACAATGACATGTCACTTGTAGGTGGCACTACAGGTATATTCACCTTTCCCCTGGTATCCACCTGTTGCAGATGGAGACACCTGGGAGGGGGAGGACAAACAAAACAAGCTTCTCTGGGTGAAAATGTCATGTAACACAGGAAGCAGATGTTGCCACTGTGCAGAACAGTGTATCTGACATGTCTTGTTGAAGGTGCTTGGTTGCAGTCTCCTGGTCCAGATGGATACAGGTCCAAACCTTAAGGCAAAGGAAGCCATGGCCCACTTAGTCAGGGGAAATGAACCTACATGTATGTGGAACAGAGATCTTGCAGATGTTTTGGCAATTTTAATCTATAAAATTAAAAGTATACTGGTCTCTACACAATACAATTATGCAATTTGAAGATATCCAGCTGCATTGTGTACTCAGCTTAATCAGCCAGCTTGATTTCAAATACATAGTTACACATGTATGTCAAATATTTTGGTTTTGCCGGTTAAACATGTATGATCTATGCATGCCTATACTATATGCATTTTTATGTCATAACAAATTTTAAGTCATTCCATACCAGTCTCTGATTTTTCCGTATATTTACCTAGATTTAAGACGACAATTGCATATTCAAATTCTTCATGGAAAGAGCTTTCATTCAAGCAGCAACATGCCCATAGTCTCAAGTCAGTGGTTCTGGCACTGCCTGGCAAGTCATGCTGCAGCTGCCGCAAGGGCAGCTGCAGCATGACTTGTTAGGCAGTGCCAGAACCACTGACTAAGGCCTGTCACCATAGTATGGAATGAGTAAACAAAAAATGTATGTAAAAACTACAAAAGTCGAACACCAACAGCTAGGATCTTAGAATTCATGTTATCTTAATTTCATGTTTTAAGATCTTGAAATACTCGAGAAGCACACGAACACTTCATCAAAATAGGAGCTTTTCATTTGATGTGATTTGTTTGTGGCTGGCTGTAGTCTATTAACTCAATGCACATGATGCAGATCTTATGGAGATTGCAAAAAGTGGCAAATGACATGCACATAATATCCAGTGCATAATCATGTTTGAGCCTTTCACATGACTTTCGAGACAATCGTGATAGATGACAGTACTATGTTGTGGTACATGACTGCATTATGTTCTGTGTTTTTGTGTGCATTCCAGAAATTTCGCCTTTTTTACAGCCACTGTAAAAAAAAGCCGTCACGGTGACAGTCTACAGATGCTGTTAATTACTCTTTACTCCTGGAATCAAGACGTAGTCAACAGCTTTCCTTGGTGTTGGTTTGGCACCTTATCAAGGAAAGCTAGTGATCTGGATCCTCTTATCTTGATATATCTAGGCCCGACTTACAATTCTCATTCAATTTTTTTTTTCATTAATTCTGCTGAAAATAGTCAAAAATATTGAAGAAGATGACACTTGACCACCAGCCACTTGTGGCTCGTTTTTTTTTTTTTTGTTTGTTTGTTTGTTTGTTTCTTTTTTTTTGTTTTGGGTGGGGGGAGCAGGTTCATTAACTGAGAATGAGCTGCCATATGGAGAATACATGGAGATGTTACCATGCTAGGCAC
This sequence comes from Hermodice carunculata, assembly GCA_964020975.1. Taxonomy (NCBI): domain Eukaryota; kingdom Metazoa; phylum Annelida; class Polychaeta; order Eunicida; family Amphinomidae; genus Hermodice; species Hermodice carunculata. Next base: position 85,107,653 of record OZ026617.1, on the reverse strand, counting down.
TCTGAGGCTAGGTGTGGGAACTACAGTATTCTTTCGCTAACAGGTGAAAAATGACATGCATACGAAGAAGGACAAACTTTATCATAATTGCAGTTATACATGTATTGAAAGTTGGAACAAAGGATCAAACCAATATCTGTATTGAAAGTTGGAACAAAGGATCAAACCAATATCTTGCAATGTAGGTGTGTTATGTGCATGCCATGTGCTGCGTTTTGCAATATTCACTGAAATGGAACCTAAGGTGCTGGGTTGATAGACTACAATACCAAACCTAGATGTTTAAGACGAATAATTAGTGCCAGTACAACCAAAATGTTGTTGCCACTTGCTTCCACATTAGACTTCACAGTTGATTGAGGTTTTAACTTCGTCTTTTTTCCCAACATGAGTATTGTAAAGTCAAGTCTAGCTGGAGGCTGAATGCAAATACAAGTTGTGGATGTATGTTTTTTCAGAAAATCATTGCAGAGCTCCAAATAAGCCAGTAATTCATTATGGCATTCGTATTAAAATAGGTGCACCAAGTATTGAATTTTTATTGCTGATTTATTTTGTATATTTAAATATCTTACTCTTATTTTGGGTTCCTAGTTATGATTAAAATGCTATAAGTGCATGCAGCAACAACTGCTTAATTATATAAAATAGTAAAATGTTGGAACTATTATCACAGCTGCTCAGAATAAATCAATTCTCCTCCAAGTTTACAAGATCAAAAATACGATCTATATGTAAACTTAGAGTGCATAGCACTCATTATGACCAACGAAAGCATAGCATGGATATTAAGTCTAGATCAAGGTGCAGCAGAATGTATATGAGAAGATTGAAAATACAGTGAGCCCTGTCATGAGAGACCACTTCAACTGTAGTTCACCTGCCATGATATACCATTTTTTCAGGAGGCTTTCCTGAGTACTTATCATTATTTATACCTACTATGAGAACCACTTGCCTTGAGAAACCACAAATTGATCAGCCCAGGGGTGGTCTTTCAAGACAGGTTTTGCTGTAAAAGCTTATCACAGTGGCCCCTTTCTTGAAAGGCCACACTTGTGAGAGACCACCTGTCTGGAAAGTCTCATACATTTTGCAGACATTCTGTATAGTGTTTTTCATGTTATTTGTACCTCAAATTAATGACCACCTGTTTCGAAAAAAAGAAAAAAAAGTTTGCTAGTCCCTATGGGTGGTCTTTCAAGCCAGGTTTTACTGTATGTCACCAATAAAATAGGAATGTAAGGAGAGTAAAGCTCAGCATAATTAACACCAACATGAGTCAAACAAAACTTGCTGGCTCTGCACATTGAACATAATGCTGGAACTTTCAAACTTGATACACGTACGACAAATGCCATAACACCATAAAGATTACAATGGATAAAATAAAGTAATGTTAAATACTGTTTACTGTGTACTAACATGTGGCTTAACGTTAATTATCCTATGTATTTTGCAAATTTCTTATGAGCATATTTGCTTGAAACTGCGAAAGTAATTAACATTTGTAATGATATGTAAGAAAGAAGATAAAAGTTAGTGAGGTCCATAAATATGAACTGCTTTTGGAACCAACGAAATTTGAAAGAAGATAAAATTTAGTGAGGTACATAAATATGAACTGCTTGTTGAACCAACGAAATTTGTATCAAGAATATGCTAAATTACTGATGCATGCCACCAATGATTAATTTAGAGTGCTTGTTAATGGGGGGGGGGGTAAATTTGCATACATGAAATAAAGAAACTAGTAATTCCTTCCTTTCGTACATGGACCAAAGCTGACCTGGTGACCAAATGCCTGCATGGTGCCCAACCCGGCCCAAGGAAAGCTATTGACCTAGGACATGGTACCATAACTGATCTAACATTAAAAAATCTCAGCAAAAAGGTTTTCCAGTAATAAAATAATTTAAGTTGAAACATTAAGGCAGATGACCATTTACATCCGGAAAGATGTAAATTGATAAATGATTATATTGGAACTAGAACTCTTCAATACATGTCCATGGGTTTATGTTTATACTTATCTAGAAGGTGATGCTAAAGACCTCTGATAAATTTTATCATAATTATAGTTACATTCATGAACCAGGTGTTGCAGTAATATAGGTGCATCCAAAATATGTGTCACCAATCAGGTATACATGATTTGAAAGGTCACTGTTCCTTTATTTTGAAAGAGCTATGTACAACCAGTAATTTGGGGACTCGATGGGTACTCTGAATTTCAATGATATTGAAATATTGCTTATATAATTGAAATGAATAAGATTCTTTGGCTTCAAGTGGAGGTTGCCTCGCATGAAAATTTCACTGTATATTATGAAGTTTCCGACTGCGATGTAAAAACTATTCAATTTGGCCAATCCCAAACCAGTTTTTGGATGAAGATGTTTGTGTCTTTGTTTTTTTGTTTTTGTTTTTGTTTTTGTTTTTGTTTTTTGTTTTTTTTTTACTTTTAAGGAGGAAATGTCTGATAGAAAATGAGATTTGTCAAATTTCATACATGAGAGCACCAAAACTTTTTAAAGTGAACAAGTTCTTCATAAAATAGGAAGACGTTCCTGGATACAAGTGCAAGGTCTTTTACTGGCAGCATGATTGCACTCTATATAAAATATTGTTCTCATACATTAATAAAATGTTTCCTTTGACATCAGTCACATAATTTTTTCCTCTGACATAGTGAAACCAGCAAATTTGCATTCCATGCTATTCTAGACACCAAAAAAGAGTTTGATAGGGATATCTAAACTGTAAAGGAATGAGAGACTGCCACAGTCAAGAATCTGCACTTAATGATATTTTGATGGTTTTGGTTCTGCCACCTGATTTGCAATATACATGTACCGTTTATAGAACAAAAGATATATTCCCAGAATTTTGGCAGGTTGTTAAAATATTGTCCCTGCTTTCCATGTGTTAGAGGTTCAGCTCTTATTTCCCAAATATTGCTGAAATTCTCAATGTATCTCTTAATATTTCTGTCTTGTCTTGGCTTGGCGGAAAATGTTGACAGGAAAAATTGATGTGCTGGATATTCTTCATTGATGTGATCTGCTGGATATACTCCATTCAAATTTAATACATGTAGTATCTAATTGGTTTAAAATATTTTATTCAATGAAAAAAGGCAATTGGAAAAAAGGGCTGGGCCCATTACAAATATCCTCTTGCATTAATTTAAAAAAAAAAAAAGAAAAACGTAGTTCCTGTTTTCAAATGCTTATGGTCACTGTGCAAATGTCTGTGAAGAATCAGTGTAGGGTAATAAAAGGCCAGTAACGCTCATGATATATGAGCCACAAGGACAATACAGACACTTATAGTCTACAGCCTATAGCCACAAGGACAATACAGACACTTATAGTCTACAGCCTATAGCCACAAGGACAATAGACACTTATATTCTACAGCCTATAGCCACAAGGACAATACAGACACTTATAGTCTACAGCCTATAGCCACAAGGACAATAGACACTTATATTCTACAGCCTATAGGCACAAGGACCAATCAGACACTTATAGTCTACAGCCTATAGCTACAAGGACAATACAGACACTTATAGTCTACAGCTTAATGGGGATCTCCCTTATATATGTAACAGATACAACTGGTCTTTATATGAAAGTGCAACATTGCTTTTGCATATCTTAACAACAAGGGTACAAATAATTGTTATTGACAATGTGTCTTTGATCCTATGCATGTTGACAGAATGAACCATATATGTGTACAGCAGAAGAAGCCAATTGGAAACACTTGATGCAAGAGTATTTTATGAAATCTTTTTGGACCCATTGTCTCAAGGGTAGAAAGAGCATGGGTAATGTATTTTGTGCTCGCAACAGATGAAACGGTGAGACAAAGTTATTGCTTATCTTGTATATACTTGAAAGCAGAAATATAATGGTGTATGTAATATGTGGAGAATATGGACGAAATGATGTGCTTTAGTTAATTATTGCATACAGATACATACATGTATATGTTGGTATGGACCAGGATTAATCTTGCACTGGCCACTACCAGCACATGAACTTACTGACTTGAACCTAACACCAATTGACTATATGTATATAGTTACTGAATGAGTGATAACACATACTAAAAATGTGGTAATGAATTTGAATATACTGCAACATCCTGTGGACAGGGATAGAACACATACTAATACATAAAGTTATTGACTGCAATAATATATTCAGTGATGGACTTGCAGATGCATGCTTTAATGCAGATTGCACATGGTATTTCTGACTACATGGGAGATAACACATGCTAAATTTGTGTATAGTTTCTGACTAGTGGGTATTACCCACAAATTTGTATTTATTGACCAGGAGAGAGTACAGACCTGCTGAAATGTGATTGGTTGATGTTAACTGTCATTGTATATATTTAATGTAGCAAAAGCCCGCCTGACAGAGCTGGAGCAGCTCTTTTGGGTTAGTTGTGAGAGATGGAAATCAGGTTATTGAATTTTTCCCTTTGTTATGAAGAGAAATCTATAAATATATGTATACATACGAGAACTATTTAATGGTTAGTGCCTATAGAGACTGTTGAGCTGGAGCCTGTACTAAAAAGATACTCATATTTTTTAAATTGCGTTAGTTGCTCACATTGACTTTGAGAATTATTCTTCTTCATGTAAATATTCATTAATTCTCATGAGGTAGAGAGGTGGGACGTGTGTATATAAACGAAGACGGTGATATGATCTCATGGAATTAAAGAGAGGGAATATTCATTCGCTGCACCAAAGCCAGAAAAAAATATTTTCTCCTCTGATGGACTGTCAGACAATCTTACTTTATCCTGGGGTATCTCAGTGCAGGGTTACCCTCTCGGAGTAGGTTAAAGAGGAGCCAAATATTATAATGTATAGATATACAATAGTGTATTTTCTCCCAGTTTACACCTATATCATATTTTACAATTTTTTATTCATATTTTGTCTTTAATTTTGATGATATTATATGAGAGTTTATTGTAAATAGGAATGGAGACATCTCCAAACCTGAGTGTTACTGTTCTCCTTTAAAAAAAAAGCAACAAAAATGTACATTGTAGCGGTTTTGAATCTCTGCATTTAATTTGACTTTAATAGAAAGTTTAAGTCAGTGTCCAGTTAAGGTGGTAAAGCAGTTTTACATTCATTCTTTTAAAGATTGAATGTCCTTTCCATTGTGATCATCAGCTTGTGACTGTGACTTGATGACAATCATGACATATCACATCAGCGATGTCATGAAAATATGCCTGTCATCAAGTTGAAATCAAATGATGATTATGACCAAAATGACGTTAACTACTCATGTTTATATTAAAAGAACAATTTTGCTTTGAATTAGGGCTACATGAAGCCTTCTTACTTTTTTTACAAAAATAAGTAAATGAATATAACTAAAAAACATGCCACTGTGGGGAATTTGTGAGCCAAGTCTCATGTGACATAAAGTCAGTGCATGAATCGGGGCAGGCCAGGTGCACCCTTGTGTGGAGAGACATCAATCAGGGCAGGCCAGCTGTATCCATGCATGGGAAAGCATCAATCAGGGCAGGCCAGCTGTATCCATGCATGGGAAAGCATCAATCAGGGCAGGCCAGCTGTATCCATGCATGGGAAAGCATCAATCAGGGCAGGCCAGCTGCATCCATGCATGCGAAGGCATCAGTCTGGGTAGGCCAGCTGCACCCTTACTTCGGGAAGCATCAATCGGGGCAGGCCCGAGGTGCATCCATGCATGGGGAAGCATGGTTGCATGTGTGCATCAGTGAGGGCAGGGGGTGCATCCATGCATGGGGAGGCATTGTAATGCATGCTGCAGGGTTGCATATGAGCACATAATCTACAGTATTCATCAGGCAGTGAATTAAATTGATCTTTCCTCCTATAACTCTGATATTAAGAAGTAGAACAATGTAGATATGAGGAGGATAAGTCCTGAGTGGTAGTGCACCTGGCCCTATACATTTGTGGGCATGGTGCTGTAAGTCACTGATCTCCATGACCCACAGATTTGTGGGCATGGTGCTGTAAGTCACTGATCTCCATGACCCACAGATTTGTGGGCATGGTGCTGTAAGTCACTTATCTCCATGACCCACAGATTAGCAACCTGTTGGGTTCAACATTCTACATGCTTTTTGGATCTTGATGGGGAATCTGCAATTCAGCAACTAGTTCAGTCCACTCTGTCAGACATTTTGTTCTACGCCATATTTAATTCCAAATATTTCTGAGCCATAAGAGAAGAAACAAACTCAATCTTGTGCAGTTTTGTCAATGGAAAAAAAAAAATTAGCAAACCTTAAGCTACCAAGACATTAAGGTGGTCTGTATTTCTGATATATCGCTGATGGGTCCTGTGGCACATGTTTGGCATAAACTGCCCAGGGAAAATGTAATTTAGGATGTTAACATAAGTCCAGTACCAGAAATAAAGAGGACCTTATGCTGCTGGACTTAAAAACCCATATGTAATTAATTCTTTCAGTGCCAAGCGCAACTTAAGTTGATCTTTTAAGTCAAACAAGTCTGAATTATCACAAGGATCCCAGATTTGTATTCCTCATAAGAAGACCTTTCATTCAAGTAGCAGCATGCCTATAGTTCCAGAGAGAATATCCCAGGTCAATAGCTTCTTTTGGCATGCATTGGGTGTATTGTGCCCAATGCATGCTGAGAAAAGCTGTTGACTGAGTCCAAAATTTGGCACTGAAAGAGTTAATTATTGTACACTAAAAATGACCACCTTGACTACCAAAATGATAAAAATTGTGTAGATACTGTTGAACTCTCTTTATAAGTGGTGCTTCGTTGTGAAAAAATAAACAGGTACATGTAATGATGCATTAGCTCCCTGACAGTATGTTAGCAAGTCGCGTTATAATATATTTAGATACTAAAAATATCTAGTTCTGCTGACTACAGAAGACTTCCTTTATCAAGGCAGTCTGGCTAAATTTTACTTTTTAAATTACTTTTAGTACTATGCATGCATGGGGTACATATTAATATTGAGGGTTGCATAACTGATTTTTCTGTATTTTGTAGCTTTGCATGTGTTTAGTTGAATATCAATTGTTGGTTTTGAGATATGTCTGAATATTTTGCTACATATAAGAGTACTTATTAACATACATGTATTATGGATTAATATCAACAGTTTTGAACATTTTCATTCTATTATTTACATGATACCATTGCATTCAAACAATTTGGAGAGCATGGATGTTCCTGTAAGCCCACAAGATTTCAAAAATTTTGACAGAGGTACTTTGATGGGAAGGTTTGAAACTTTCTGCAGATAAGTTTTTTGTTTCTATGGACATCAAAGACAAGCTTTGGATTGCAAATGCAGTGTGTACTTGGTGGTTTCTCTTATGTCAGTGGGTCATCAGGATCCATAGTGACAACATGTTATCCAAATATTAATAATCATAAAATTATGGTCTGACTTCAAAATTATTAATTGCATGGCGGATATTTTCCCAAAATCTATTAAAAAAAAAAAGTCACAAGAAAACCGATTGTATATAGAGAACTTGGTCTGGGAGACTTGGAGATGAACACCGATTGTGCAATGCTGGGTAAATAATCGCATAGAGCCCCTAACCTCATCAATTTCACACATTAAATCTTTAAATTTGAAAAGTAAAAATGTTAAAAGTGACTGGGGAAAGATGTGCATAATGGATCAGCTTGTACAACATCCTGAGGACTTCTTGGCATTTAAGCTGTTGACATGGTAACTATTGTGCTGAAAGCAAATTCTAATCTGCAAAGAGTATTGAACTTTTATCCCAGAATGCATTTCGGAGCTCAATCACACTGAGCATGAGTCTCCTTTGTGATAACATACATACATACATACATACATACATACATACATACATACATACATACATACATACATACATACATACATACATACATACATACATACATACATACATGCATTACATACTTACATACAGATTTCTTCTAAAAGTATAGATTCTGAAGATTGTGACCCAAATTTCGAGCAGTAAAGTAAGATGGAAGGCAGGAATACACAAATTCTATGTTTCTGCTTTCATTGTCATCAGATGTTAATTTTGAACACTGGCTTTGTTGAAATAATATTCTGATTTTGACTTGACTACATATACAGAAATAATGCCAGAGAACCAAATACTTGTCAAAAATCTGAAATCTTGATCCCATGCAGTCTGGCATACTTATCTGTCTTTTTAGGTTGGCATAATGTAAAATTGGCTTCACAAATGTGTAAAAATCTAGATTCAAAATTAAGGTTTGACAAAAATGACACTGTCATAGATATGACATTATTGTTTTTTATTCCCATTCTTATATCCTTTAAAATCCCTGTCAACATCTTCAGAATATACATTGTATCTTCTATACCTTGCTGGATGTGTTTTAAGTGTAAGACCACTAGCAGATTCCTATGTAATGTAAAACATCAAAAACAAACTGGACAACACATAGTTAATGCTTAAGGGTTGTGTAAACATATGCCACAGGCTTCTTTGATTGCTGAGAACTTGGGTGTGCAATTCTAATCTCAATAAAAATTATGGCATATACATGTATATTGAAAACCCTGGCTTGTGTTGCCACATTTCATTTCAAACATTACATGGATGAGTCTAACCTTAAAAGCAAATAATAATGTGTAAAACTGTCCGTATGCTATTGCCGTCCATAATGGTCTTGTACATACATGTAGGATGTGTACTATTGGTGGACAGAGCCTCAGGTTTGGAGAGTAGAGCCAGATGCTGTGTTTCATAAATACGTATATGTTGTTGTATGGGTGAAGGGTTCTGTGATAATGTGACATATCAGAAGCACATATTGCATACATATGTTGCATGTTTGTCATTGACTGTCGTGCAGATATGTTCATACTTAATACCAAATGTCTTTTAGTTCCATATCTGTCTTTCAGTCAAGTTGTTGCCTTTTTTTCAATTTAATGTTGGTGTGTGTATTACATGAACTTAAATCATTGATTTAATTGTATAAGAAAATGTGTCCCTACTATTTTAACCATGACATCTCCGTGGATATGAACTTAAGTATATTCTTATTCTATTTTATGTTTGTTAATTAAACTGTTAAATCATAAGAGCTTTATATGTTGATCACTGGTATAGTTGTCTAGGTGTTTGTAAATTTTTTGTTTTGTTTTGTTAATACTAGTGCCATCTGGTGGCCATGACTGCCCATAGTGAAATGACAGGTCTCTAGATGGCTCCGAAGGCTCGTCTTTTTTTGTTTGAAGCATATGTACACATACACAATTTTCATCATGCAGGAGTGAATCATAGAAAATACAATGGTGCCAAATGTGGCTGGTTTAGCAAACAGGGTTGCGTATTGTACGTTGTGAAAAACTGATTGTACTTGAATGCAGGCCTAAAGCATATAGTTACTTGTGAAATAACTATGTATGCTTTTATCTACATTATAATGTAATCCTCTGTTGGAATATGGATACGCAAGCTAGCCAGCCGGATAGTCTCTGTTCAAACAAATCTGAACGTTATTATTATTAACTGTCAAAATAGAGGGTTTAAATAATCCTAAATTTTTATCTGGGAAAGCATCCAAGAATATTATTACTCAAATTTACACAATGATGCTTATTTATGATCCATACTTTGTGGTGTAGATATATATTGCACTTAATACACTGCGTGCTCAGCTAGACCCAGGTGAGGTTCAGGATATTGCCCACAAAATGCAAGCAAATCTCACAGGCCACTTCAGGGTGGAGGGAGAACTTGCTTCTCTTGTGGTGCATAAGAGGGGTATGTTATGTTGGATAAAGAGCAGCTGTCTGTAGAGGACCGTCGGCATGGAATACCAGCTTTGTAGTGACCCATCTTTGTAAATTTCATGCAGTGCTCAATCTGCTAACATTAAACTGATTTAAAGTACTAGATATATCCTTTGCAAATTATAGAGAATTCCATTTGAAGCGTCCCTGTTTAAACATTTCTGTATTGGTACATGTAGCTACATGTTTTGTTTTCACTTGGAGCTTCTTCTGGTATGTATCATCATGTGAAAGGGGGGGGGGGGTCTGTTTGGGCCCAAAAGAAGCTGAATCATGGATGTTGTGTGGAGGCGGGCCTCCATTGTTGACTGTAACCATGACTACTAGAGAGTCAACTGCTCCCATAATCAATACACAGTTGTTAACCTCTTCTTGCTGCAAACATGCATTAACAACGTGATCATGATGATGACACCAGCACTTCAGTCCACCTGACAAAGTTCTACTAAAGGGGAGTTTGTGCATTCTGTATCTTTGTGCAGTACTGTATACCATATATTACAATATCTATAAATTAAACCTGCATCATTTTAACTAGTCTATAAAGGAGAAATACAAACAGGACAGCAGACCAGTTTTGAATTGGGGAGGTGCTCCCGGAAAGAATGGGTTAATACCCCGGCTTTGAAATGTGTCCTCAGCCCTGCATGTGGCACCATGCCTAACACACACAGTGTTACTGCCTGTGGCATAGTGCCACCCTATTGGCTGGAGCGGCCTATGATCTGCATGCACAAACTGAAGAAGACCACAACATGAAGGGTAGTTGAGCTGACAGAGATAGGTTTTATCTGTCTCTTACGAACTGTTTGGAATTTCAGCACAGAATGGAAAGAAATTGACAGGCAGTATGGAAGCCCTCATCTGGCAATGGTGCAGATCATGCATACACATATGCATGCATGTGTGTGTGTGTGTGTGTGTGTGTGGGTGGGTGGGTGGGTGTGGGTGTGGGTGTGGGTGGGTGTGGGCATTTCCACAGGAAAAAAACCCTTGTATATTTATTTCCATTTACTAAAATACAGATTTGGTAATTAAGTAATTCTTGTGAGAGAAATGCAGATCTATGCTTCATATCCCAGAACATTTGAAGACATATTATGACCCATAATTCATTCAAACTTGAAGTAACTTATAAATTTAAGGTGAGCTTTTTAGATGTTTATGGAAGATTTGCTTTCTGTGTCACTGTCATGTTTTGAATTTAATGTATGCAAGCCATCATTTGTTTTATCCATATCATCCTAGAAGAATGATATGGGATCTTAGATGCCTTGAGAACTTTGTCAAATGTACCTTCTTACAAAAGTGAATGTTAACAGCAGATGGAACCATCAGTATGCTTCCAATAATTGAACATGCAGCCACCCAGAGGATAAACAAGCCAGAGCTCCAGTGATTTTGTGCATGGTGAGTCTTTGCCAACAGGAAGTGTCTTTCAATAGGTTCCAGTGTGCTGATAGCTCCCTCTGTTGGTGACATACACTACTTAATGAAATGTTTACATGTCCAACCACAAGTCTGTTGTGTTCTCCAGTAGTGGGAAATTGTTATTGGCAACTTGCATTAATTCATCAACTCAATTTATCCTACCAAGGGAACAAATTACTTACATGTAATGTGACAAAGGGATTTTGAATCCAAGATACATAGATGTATATCAGAATTGTTGGGAAAAACATACTGATTATAGAATTCATGCATAACTCAGGACTATAATGTGGTTCTAACTCTAGAATACCTTGTTTCAGACTTTGTAATAAACCGGTTTCCAGCTCCACGATTAGCTGGTTCTTAGTTTCATAAAACACTATATGGAGGGCATTCTAATATACCCATGATGACAGCTAGTGTACATTTCATGTAGGCTCTCACAATGCAGAATCAAGATCTGAATATATTGGTAAAGGTGAGGAATCATCAAACAGGATATTACTAGTTACATGTATAACTAGCAATACATGTATTTGTGTCCATGTGTACATGAGCAATGTTGTAAAATCATTTCCACCAAACATGTCATGAAGAGTAACTGCATGGGGCTTTCTTCTCTGGAGCTGACAGGGATCAATGTCGGGGCTCTTGACGTCTTTCAGTATCTTAGGTGACCCACGATGTGACAAGGGAGAAAATATTTCATGGATTAATCTGTGCAAGGACAAGTTGCCTGTTATTTTGTGTCCTGTACTATACCAGACATGAGTTTGTGCAAACAATAGAATTGTGTAAATGACATATCCTGTTTCTAGATCTGTGTATCTGAAATAATGTGTATATAAAGTCTGATGTGCTGTAAACTCACAATGAAAAAAGTAGCATCACACGGCTATTGGGGCATAATCATATTTGGAAGGATGTCCACTATGAATCCGTCCACACCTGAGTATTCAATAATCTTTGAGTTCAGGCTCTTGGAAATGCCTAAATGTTGCTGAAAAATATAAATGATGCTGAATTTTAGCATACATATGTAGAGGCAATATCTGGCATTCAAGTTACTGCTCAGTCTCTGGTGTTCAGATGAAACTTTACCATATAATATTACACAAGAAACAGTCAGTTGAACATCTGTGTTATGTTAATGTGTCTATTCCATGAAGCTATAAATGTCTACTTACAAGACAGTTTTGCATGGCCTTGAATTAAACCTAGGCTTGCTTTTATATAGTCTGTAGGCCTATTACAAAACTATACATATCCTTGTTACCTTAAATAAGTTCTGTGGTAAATTACCTGCCACTCTGTACATACTGTCATGCAGGTAGCCATATTTCTCTGTATATTTTACATCTCAATAAAGGCTCCTTGAATCTACATGTAAATGATTGTATTTTTTTCCATGTGTGTGCAGAAGATTGCATTGATGAGTGCCTTCTATCAAGATGATAGATTGTGGCTGTGTGTGCAAACACTTGCAGAAATGTGTGCCTTCAATTGGGACAACTGTTTTTGCTTGTGTGCAGGAGGTTTGCAAGAATGTGTGCCCAGGATTCAGATGATTGAGTGTATGTATGTTGGATCCACATAATTAGTCTTTGGATTTGTACAAAAAGATCACACTTTCATCAGAGATATGCATACAGATGTGTATGCATTTATATACTTGCATGTTTTGTTTTTTTCCTTGTCATTGTTTACCCAATACCATCAAAACTTGCTGAAACTGACCATTGGTCAAATGCCAAGCGTTTCGATGATGTTGACCAGCTTCAACACTGATGAAAACTTTAATGAAAATTGTGCACAACACCTATCAAGTTAACATGGCCCAGGACAACAACTTTCCTTGCCAATCCATGTCAAGGGAAGCTGTTGACTTTGTCTTAATTCAAGGGGAATGGGTTAATTTTGTGTGTGTTTAAAGATGGTCAGCATGTTTTGTGAGTGGAGTATTTATGGAGAAGTTGCACTCATGCTGGTGAAAATTTCAATTTGGCGTGCTAAAAACTTCTAGGTGTGTCTGAACGCTGCAGTTTTGTATGACAGGAAATGTTGCAGGTCAGTCTAATAGAGTATTAATTCTTAATTGCTAAATATAAATGCCTGCACGCATTTGTGGGATGACAAGGCTTAGAAATTCACAAGAGTATACTGCCATCAGCTCCCATTTGTTTGTCCATTTAACAGTGTTGTGAACACATTCATGTAGAATATGTCGGTGTGCACTGTACATTGTTTCTCAACACCCTCAGTTGGCTTGAGTGCCCCATTCTGTACATACTGGGTAGTTTTTTCCCACATCCCAATGGGACAAAGCAGACTCACTCTCCATCGCCTTGTAGGCTAAGCTAGCCTCAGGTTTTTTTCTCTGTTGTATTACCTCCAGCAGCTTCAGACCTCAAAATTGACTATATGTTAAAGTCTTTCATGTCTCCCTGTTTAATGTGACAGTCTGATTCCCAGTCTAATTTCATTTGATATAACCACCTCATTCTTGTCCTTTTATTATGTCTCCCGGTGGAAGCCGGGGGACATATTGTTTTAGTGCCTGTTTCTTCCGCTTCTTAATCTTCTTCTTGTTGTTGTTCAGGTTCTTCAACACTTGGTTTCAGTGCGATAAGTCTTGAAGGACTTGACAGAATTTGATGGAACTTGGTAGGATTATGTATCTAGGAAAGACCTAGGTTGGGATTGTATTTGGATGACCTTGAGCGAATTCTCAAGGTCACAGGGTCACTGATGTGAAATTGGTTTCCGTTCGATAAGTCATGAAGAACAGGATGGAATTTAATGAGATTCGGTAGGATTATGTATCTTGGCAAGACCTAGGTTGGGATGGTATTTGGATGACCTTGAGCGAATTTTCAAGGTCACAGGGTCACTTATGTGAAATTGGTTTCCGTTCGATAAGTCTTGAAGAACATGATGGAATTTGATGAAACTTGGTAGGATTATGTATCTAAGCAAGACCTAGATTGGGATTGTATTTGGATGACCTTGAGGCAATTCTCAAGGTCACAGGGTCACTTATGTGAAATTGGTTTCCGTGTGATAAGTCTTGAATAACTTGATGGAATTTGATGAAACTTGGTAGAGTTATGTATCTAGGCAAGACCTAAGTTGGGACTGTATTTGGATGACCTTGAGCAAATTTTCAAGGTCACAGGGTCACTTATGTGAAATTGGTTTCCGTGCGATAAGTCTTGAAGAACTTGATGGAATTTGATGAAACTTGGTAGGATTATGTATCTAGGCAAGACCTAAGTTGGGATTGTATTTGGATGACCTTGAGCCAATTCTCAAGGTCACAGGGTCACATGTGAAATTGGTTTCCGTGTGATAAGTCTTGAATAACTTGATGGAATTTGATGAAACTTGGTAGAGTTATGTATCTAGGCAAGACCTAAGTTGGGACTGTATTTGGATGACCTTGAGCAAATTTTCAAGGTCACAGGGTCACTTATGTGAAATTGGTTTCCGTGCGATAAGTCTTGAAGAACTTGATGGAATTTGATGAAACTTGGTAGGATTATGTATCTAGGCAAGACCTAAGTTGGGATTGTATTTGGATGACCTTGAGCCAATTCTCAAGGTCACAGGGTCACATGTGAAATTGGTTTCCGTTCAATAAGTCATGAGGAACTTGATGGAATTTAATGAGACTTGGTAGGATTATGTATCTTGGCAAGACCTAAGTTGGGATTGTATTTGGATGACCTTGAGTGAATTCTCAAGGTCACAGGGTCACTTATGTGAAATTGGTTTCCGTTCAATAAGTCATTAAGCACAGGATGGAATTTGATGAAACTTGGTAGGATTATGTATCAAGGTAAGACCAAGTTGGGATTGTATTTGGGTGACCTTGACCAAATTTTCAAGGTCACGGGGTCATTTATATGAAGTTGGTTTCTCTGCAATAAGTCTTGAAGAACTTGATGAAAATTGCTACAGTAATGTATCTAGGTGAGAGCTAAAATAGGATTGTAATTTTCAAGCAAACTTAGTCATTTGTTATTTGTCATCACTTGTAGCTTATTCAGAGACGTAAGTGTTCCACCGGGAGACATTTGATTTTCTGTTGGAAAATCAGTGTTCTAGTTCTCCATTGGAACTGACTTTCTTAACAACTTCTCATGTGCTGTGTTAAGACATTGGCCATAACATATTATATGTTTTCAACATCAGGAACTGATGTGGTAAATGTCTTCTTTTAAGGCAAAATCTTTTTACAATTGTGACAACCTTTGACAGAATATATAAGATTGTCACTGAGTTAACTGGGAGGTTACATGCTGGTTAACTTTTCTATTCCGGGTTTTTGATCAACATTTTTACTGCAGCTGACTTGTCAGTCAGCAGAGGTTATAAGATGGTCTTTCATCCAGTGTCCAACATCAGCAATCAACTTCTGCTCCAAAACAACTGGGCAGATTCACTTCAAACTTGGTGGAAATTACCTTGGGTAGGTCCCTGCCAAGCTTGTTCAAATGGTCACACTCCAGTAATTTTAGATTTTGTATGAATGTTTTTGTTCTGCTCCTGGACTAATCTTTAAAAAAAATCTTCTCTGAAACGCCTTACCCCATTGCTTTGATATCACACAAAAATACTCCTAGGGACTCTTAGTTCTTAATTTGTTCACCAGATGGTACTGTAATCTTTTTGTATTTTTTAGTGATTTTTGTGATTTTCAGCTATTTTCAACTTCTCCAGAACTGTTGCTCCGATTAACCTGAAACTTGGTTGAAATGTTCCTTGTGAAAGGGTCAAACAAAGGTGTTCACAAGGTGTCACTGGTGTCAGTTCCTGATTTTTAATGATTTTTCTTCCAATTCGGGTACTTATCTGTAAATGTACCTTTCCTATTCATTACTATGCAAGTCTATGGGCATTCTAATGCTAATTCACATTTTCGACTTCTTCTCTTAAACCGCCCAGCAGATTCACTTCAAACTTGTTGGAATGTAGCTTGGATGGGTCTTGACCAAGTTTGTTCAAATGTTCACGCTCAAGTGATTTTTTTAATTTAATTGCCTTTTTTTTTTTTTTTTTTTTTTTTGGCAAATCTTAAAAAAATCTTGCTCAAAGCAGCTCACTCAATTGCTTTGTTATCACACAGGAACATTCCTAGGGTCGCTTAGTTCTTAATTTGTTCACCAGGTGGCGCTGCAATGTTCAGCTCAGCTGACTTGTTAGTCAGGCTGTGCTTGTAGGAGGGTCAATTGTCCGTCTTAGAAATACTTCCAAATGTCACATGCACTCAGCTAAACCTCAACACGGGTCTCTTCAGTTGCAACCTTGATTTTGTGGGACAAGCTTAGTTCAGCTGAGTATGGGCTGTTCATGCAGCCCTTTTGTTTATGATTTTTTTTGGGTTCCTTTGGGGGGCAAATCTTAAAAATCTCCGAAACTGCTAGCCCAATTGTTTTGATATCACCGAGGAACATGCGTTGGGGCTCATAGTTCTTTATTTGTTCACCCTCGACCAAAGAGTGGGACTTGTTAAGGGTTGAATGTCAATGTCAGCTGAGGACGGGCTGTTCACACAGCCCTCTTGTTTAAGATAATGTCAACAGTAGGAAAATGACATGTTTGCAGATTTTGTTTGTGAGGGTTCTTGAGGAGAAGCAGGTAGCAAGGGAATGGAACAAATTTTAATATCGTACATCCCAAAAAGGGCAGCAGCTCCCAATTGGATCAATGTAGGGGTATCACAATCGCATTAAACATAGGGAAAATTTTTAGCAGAGTCATGTACCGGAGGACGAGCAGAATAGTTGAAAGGTTTGGCCTCCTGGGAGAGATTCAGAATGGATTTAGACCAGAGAGAAGGGTTGGTGACCATATATTCACTTTAACGCAAGCTCTGGAACTGGCAAGACAAAGGCACAAGAAAATCTTTATGGGCTTTTTAATGTGAGAAAGGCCGAGTGTGGAGGGATGCACTATGGGAGAAACTTCAGGGGCTTGGCTTTGGTGGAAATTTCCTCGAAGTCATGTAAGCAATGTATAGGGATGTAGATTGTACTATTTCAGTGGGAAACATAGAAGTGGAAAATAAACAACTAAATATTGGCTTCAAACAGGGTTGTGTGTTGTGTGCTTTCTCCAATTTTGTTTGCGCTTTATATCAAGAAATTGGGGGATCAGTTAACAGAATGTAACAGGGGGATGACAATAGGACAGCACAAAATTCCTGGTCTATTTTTCGCCGATGATATAGTGCTTATGGCAGAGTGTCAAAAAGAAATGCAAGATCTACTGGACATAACGGGAGAAGAGGGCAACAAATGAAGATTGGAAGTCAGTAAAGAAAAGAGTAAAGTCATGACGCTTGGAAAGAAACCTGACATAAATAAAAGGTGGAAAGTAGGGACATTCCATATTCCAGGACAGGAACAGTTGATTGCAATAGGTGAGGTTTATGAATATGAGTATTTAGGGATTAGAATTAAAGGAACTGGTAAAAGCATGTTCAAATATCACAAGAAGATAAAGCAAAATGTGAACCGAACAAAGGGAATGATAAAAGCTACGTCACTGAACAGCTTCAATAGAGCATTTACAGCCAGAGTTTTATGGGATAGAGTTGCAATACCTGGGATGATGTATGGTTTGGATGTAATTTCGGTAAATGAGGGGGGCATTCAAAATATGAAGAAAACACAGAATGAGATGGGTAGATGGATTCTGAGGGCGCCACCAGGTACAGCAACTGAAGCGGTCTTGGGGGGGGGGGGGGAATTGGAGTGGAGTACTGCTACAAATAGAATTGCCAAAGCCAAGTTAAATTACTGGGGACACCTACAAACAATTAGTGAAGACAGATGGTGCAGGAAAATATACATGGAGGCAGTAAAGGCACAAACAAAGTGGGTCCAAAATATAGAGAAATTAGCAGAAAAATATGACTGATGAATGGAAGTCATACATTAAGAAAACGGTTGTAGAGGGATGGCGAGTAAAATGGAAAGAGGGGCTGATTGATAAAAGTACAGTAAAAGGTTATCAAGTGTTAGATAAACCAAAAAGGAGTGCATGTTGGGATGGAGGGAAGGGATCTAAACGTGTTCCAAAGTAGGGCGGGGGTTATCAACTTGGAGAAGAGACGTCAGAAATGGACACAGGGTAGTAATGGGAAATGTAGAGTTTGTACGCAGAAGGCAGATGATCTACTGGCTACTGTGGTGTGATGCATACAGGGAAATGAGGGAAAATGTATTCAGAAGTTGGCAGGATAAGGACTACGAATGTAAGGACTTCGAAGAAATAAGGGGACTAGAAGAGGTGGAAAGTGTTGCTTGGTTTCTGGGCTTGAAAGGAAATTTTCCAGGGTGTAAGGAGGGTATTAAAATTGTACAAGACTACCTGGTAGGGTGCTGGCATAAAACGAGGGAAATGCTAGAATGGGAAGAAAACAGGGTGAGCTAACGGGTGAGAAGGGGGTATGGAAGGGAAGGGCGGTAGCCCTTTTCAGGACTCCCATGACTGTAGCTGCAGCAGGTGCAGGCCATGGAATGCCTGAGCCTTAGAGGCGGGAATAGGGACAAAGGGCAGGGCTTACTGTAACGGGGCAAGCCATCGTGGGGGAAATTACCGGGAACAGGGGGGCTTCCCCTGCTGTGAGAGAGTAAGTGGGGCGGACCCTTACGCCTCGGCTCTGTTTCCTGGAATCATTTTTTTAAAGGCCATCTGTTGTTTACAGAACAACGGCAGATAAGTGGCGGGCCGCAGTGATATTATTATTGGAGTTGTGCCATGAAATCCACAGGAACCACGGGTTAGATGTTTCTTCAATATACCCATCATACGGTGATTGTCTCCCCAGTCTAACAAGTTCTCTTTGAATGTTGCCATATTCCCAGCCCAAAAGAAAGCTACAGGCTGTGTGGTGAACTTTGTTAATTAATTAATTAACGGAGAAGGACGAGATTAACAAAAACAAAGTTGAAAAGCACGCCTTCTGTGCAAGTTGCATATATCTGCTACAGAAAGTTCAGATGATAACATTGTATTAAACAAGCAGCTTGGCCCTGGGCAAAATGATTTTGTATTGGAGGGATACAGGGACCCAGCTACTAAATCCCTTCTCTTTATGTGGCTATAATTAGGAAGGATATCATAGTAGCCCCTTCAGAAATTTTCCCATTTAAAAAAATGCTATCACATGGCTCCGTTTTGTTTTGGACTGTTTTGAGTACATGCTACGCCTACAACTTATTTCCAGATGTATGAAATGATTTTAATACTAAATTTAGAAAAAGCAGAGACGCCAATGTTTTGTTGGGGACTGATGTGCTAATTGATTGGTGTAGTCTCCTAATATTGGCTGTTTGCGTGGATTCACTGCAAAATGTTTTAATATTTTGACAGTCATAATTTTTACGCTCTTTGAAATGTAGTGTACTGTCTTTGCTTATTTACTGAAGTCTGGATCACGAATTCAGAGTGGTTTGGATTACGGCCAGTTACACATCGGTTGTATGTTATTGCAATCCTGCTTGGGCGCTATATTGGTAAGGCAAAATAAAGCAGGGAGAATATTTTCGCCTGGGTGTTAGTATTCACATAAATGACACTCAAAACGTCGGTTTAATGATCACATTGGAGATTGTTTTGTTATGTTTACGATGTTCTGTATTTTTGGCATGGTACATATTCATTTCTTGTTTAATTTCGAAGTATAGAAGCTCTAATCCCAATACAACCCTAACTATAAGAAACAAGTTGAATTCTTTACAAGGTAAAGCAGATCATGCTCATACATATGCGTGATAGGTGACAACACGGGGAGTAGACAACCTCAATTATATTTTCCCCCTGCTGTTGGCCCTAATTTAACCAAATAGATGGAAGTTCAGTTGATAATTTGAGTTTTGAAGTGTACCAGCGGGTTTTATAGTCCAATAAAATTTACAGAGGGGACTTTTTCAATTTGTTATGTTTGTTTGTTTTTTCAGAACAACCTCAGAATAGAAGATAATTGCTATTTCATTGGTGCCAAGAGACTGGAGAAAATTAAAAACAATCACTAATACTTTTTTTATTAGCATGATATATTTTTAGTGTTTAGATGGCAGTTGTGAAGGCACTTTTCCTGTCTCGTTGAAAAAAATGATGAATTGGCACAAAACAATGAGATCAACAATATATTGTAATCGTGCAACTGAATCTGACGTGAAACATGCTGACAAACAAAAAAAACAAAAGATAAATATTTGGTTTCAGGGAATGGGAACGCAGTGGTGTGAATGTGCTCCCAGATTGTATTCTGATGACACTCTTTCATGTTTCTGCATCTTCAACGCAATATTGAAATGTGGGACCCATGTTTCGTACAGCAAACTTCCGATGTTTTTAAATACAGAAAGCATCATGATTCCAAGCAAAATAATTGCAAAACTTCGATACTGGTTGAAATTATTATAAAGACAAGTTACTCCCAACATGGTGTTTTCTAAGTTTTGGATGTACATTGAAGTATAGCAGTACAGAGGCATCGAACATGCTTCCTTTCATTCGAATTTTTAATGTCAGCATTGGTCATGAAAATCTGATGCGGGTCTCTAGTAAATAATAGATACTTTGAATTAAGTTAAACCAATTTAAAATTAATCAAATTTTGATCCACAGAAGATCCACATAAAAATATCATAGTCAGTTAAAGTGTAATATGTCTCCTTGGTCTAAATAAGGACAAAGGCAACACATTATAAATTTTTATTGTAATCCAAAATAAATATAACGAATGTAACCATCAAAGAAATGTAATCTATTTTGACGTGCTTGTAAATTTTGTTCAAACTTTTGCTTGGAACTTGAATTTTTTTTAAAACCATTTAAAACAAATACTGTTACCAGTGAGTTATTATTTAATTGTGGAGACCTTGGATGTACAATGTGTTCTTGATGCTTTATTTGCGTTATTTTGTTCAAAGTTTGCTCGAAGGTTGATTTTTTTTCAACCACTGATAACAAATACTGCTACCAGTGAGTTATTATTTAATTGTGGAAACCTTGGATGTACAATGTGTTCTTGAGGCTTTATTTGCGTTATTTTGTGATAAGCGTGCTGACTTTGGGGGTAAAAGACAAACTATGCAAAATTAAATGTTAACTTGATGGGACTAGGCCAAGTTAGATTTCCCTTCAAGTCTATTTTACCTCATGGATAGCTAAGAATGTAAGGGTAGTGGGACCAATTTTCACCCAGACTATGCGAGAGTCTTGATGACGTTGTCCAGGCTACCAGCGGAGTTGTCTCAAAGATGTCAAGTTAACTTTTGACTGTGTGCTCATACTTAGGCCCTACATCAAAGTCAAGAGGTCAGCGGCAGTGAAGACACTTGAGTAGGCGGGCCTAGTAGTGGCTATGTCGTGATGTGCGAAATTCGCATGCCACAGTAGGCGGAGCTTACAAATTTGTACCACGTATAACGTAGCTTCATTTTCATTTTGACGCAGACGACGAACATTTGCAATGGCAAACAATCGCCCCTTTGACCTGTTCATAGGACTCGGGTTTGTTTGGTTCACTTCGGGAACCGCATCCTGCTTTGCTTTGCCGATATTTTGTGCACGACCACGCTGGCTGGATTACAATTTACACGTGGAAGGATTCGAAAAGAAAATACATGATGGGCTTGCCCTTGGATTTAATGGAAAATCAAACTGTCAGCAAACTGAAAATGCACGTTTCACCAATGATGTGACATTTTAGGTAAAAGATTTGCACTGTTATGTGTTCAGCACAATCCATGCTGTAATCACTAGCGTTAGCCGTGGCATCCGTTGTAAACATGAAGGCGTGGGCCATACTTGGCCACTTACTGGCAGGACAATCAGGATAACGATGGGATGCATAATTAATCACGGTCCGGAAAAGTTTGGTACAACTCGGTATGAACAGGCCTATTAAAATTGCCGTTTAAAAAGAAAAGCACTGGTACCTCACAATACTTTAATATTATATGAGATGAAATCGTCAAGGCATGCACGACGGTGGCACACGAGATAAATTCAGCGTGGACGTATTATATTTATACATGTAGGTCCATGACTCTGGCATGACCTCACTCAGCCAGCTGTGTACCGTGATTCAGCCGTTCAGCCTCGTGGTGGTTCTACACTGTAGTGTAACCAGTGTAAGCCTACACAGACTACAATCACATGTGCTCCTAGCCTATTGAATAAATTATGCAAATGAGGTTTTAGGTGTTTTATTGCCAATAATTTATACCCCTGCAAACTGTTGGTTTTCAACTGGGGGCGTCTTACGCACCTGTGGCTACAATAATCCACACAGCTTGCTTCCGTGGCAAAATCTCGTTTAGGCCTACCACAGGGGTGCATGCCATCACTAATATTAATATTAAACGCAAATAGAGTGCACGAGATTTGGCCACCTCAGTGTGGACGTATTACTAGGCCTATTAGTATTACTATTATATTTATAGGTCCATGACTCAGGCATGACCTCAGCAAGCTGCTACCATTCAGCCGTTCAGCTTCGTGGTGGGTCTACATGTAGTCTGTAGAGTGTAGTGACCTGTAGTGTAGCCAGTGTAAGCCTACACAGGCTACAGTCACTGGTGCTCCTGGTCCTAGCCTATTGAATAAATTATGCAAATGAGGTTTTAAGTGTTTTATTACCAATAGTGTATACCCCCCGCAAATTGTTGGCTTTCGACTGGGGGCGTCTTACTCACACTGTGAGTAGGACTCAGGGGCACCTGTGGCTACAATAATCGCCCCCCCCCCCCCAATCCTCCCAGCTTGCTTTCGTGGCAAAATCTCGTGTAGGCCTACCACGGCGGTGCATGCCATCACTAATATTATCTCATATTAAACGCAAATAGAGTGCACTGATTGGATAAAAGTTGTTTTCCAAATTTCGAACACCACAGTAGGAGGGCCTAGGCGCCGTGCCGTGGTGTAACCGTGTATGAAATTCGTATACCGTACCACGGTAGATGGAGCTTTTAAAATTTGTAGTGTACCACGGTAGCCTCGTTTTCATTTTGTAACAGACGGCGAATGCTTGGAATGGCGAATTATCGCCGCCTTGCCGACGAGGAAGGTCAGTGCTGTCCAGCGGAAAATCTCTGTAGCAGCGATTTTCTTTCTGTAGCATTTTTTCCACTTCTTAACATAAGAAACACTTATTTTCGAGAAAATTTGTGCCAATTTTGAAGAGCACTGTAGCAAAATTTTGCAACAATGCTCCAGTTGGACAGCCCTGAAGATTTACCATACCATTATGGCATTAAAAAGACAAGTATTGATGTCTCACAAAAATTTAATATGAGATGAAATTGTCATGGCATGCACAGCCGTAGTGCACGACACTTGGCTTGCCTGGACCCATGGTGTTGAACTGGATCAATGCTTTATTAAGGCATTGATCCAGTTCAACACCATGGAGACTCAGGGGGCCACATACGCCTGTGCTATCTATATAATAGCTCTATAGATACAGATTAAAGTAGTTTTAATTCTTTTAATATAACGTATAATATGAGCCAGACTCCAGTGCAAATTTGAAATTTTCATTAGGAAAAATGAACTGTACATTAAGATAATGCCACAGATCGATCGGTGAACTGATATTTACATGTATAAATTTATAATAGTGGTAGTTACAGTGATTTTAAAAACAGAGACCTAATCTGCTAATGTGATAAAAGCAGCATGGATAAAAACTGTTGACACCCTCCCACCCCCAGCCCCCTAATAAACATAATGATGTTGACTGTTGTCGTGTTGAGTGTTGTAGAGTGTAATGTCTGAACAAGTATTTTCATTGGGGAAAATATAAATCATGCACTAGGACAATTCGACAGACATATTGTTTTTATTGCGAACTAATATTTTTGTCAGATACTAACTGTTTGCCTGGGACATACTACCAATTAGGGTCCCGAGGAAACAGACCGCTATACATCCCGAAGCCCGCAGGGCTGAGGGATATATCACGGTCTGCTTCTAAGGGACTCTTATTCGTGATATGTCCGAAGCATACAGTCTGTACATGTATTATAATGAGCATCACCAACAAATACGTGAAACAAACGAATGCATAATCCGTAACTACAGCAAAGGTGTCCTTTGCCATGTTGCGAAGATTTTTCTCTACCACGCCGGCACAAGTAAAATATTATGTTCTGTAGTTCCAGAAATTTTCGCCCCCGGCTTAATTTAATTCGCTCTTTTCATGCCAGTACTTGATGCGCGAAAATAAGATGCGGCCTAAAATTAGTTGACATAATGAAAGCTTATACAGACAAGCCATTGATGCGCGAAATTGTAATGGGCAATTATTTTCTAATTTATGGAAAATGAAGTTTACCACACGCAAACATTTCTAGAACTACAGTATCAAAGAGCAGTTTTTCCTGCAGAACAACGGCACTGCTTTAAGATGGACTTAGGAAATAACCATACATTTTGTGTAGATCTTCTGTTGTTACTGCCATATATTGGTGCATGATGTTGAACAGTACCTTTTCCCGAACGTTTCAATTTGACATTTGCAGCAGCAAAAACAGCATCTGACTGGGTAAAAGCTACATCATTTAGAATTTCAACTTTTATGGTGGCTATTCTGTAGCAAAAATATTGCAAGTCCAAACCTGATGGAACTCATTGTGGTGGTTTTGTAAAGATCATTTTCTTTTCTTCGGCAGTTCGGGCATTCATGGGCCTTAGAAGTTAGATATTGAACACAGGTCTAAAGTTCATACCTATAATCTCCGTACATTATTCCGTTTCTTTCAGGTACGCCGTAAACATATCCACAGCAAATTTTGTGCTTGCTTTTGTGTTGTCAGCGTTTTTGGATAACAACAGTTCTTTTATTTTGCTCTGAGATTCGGTGCTGAAGCGAGCGCGCTTTGGTATGGACTGAATAAACAGAGCCAGTAGTGCGAGCGCCACCTTGTGCCAACTGAGAGCATAAGTGTTAATTCACGTTACTGTCACTTGGCGGCGCTGCAGCTATATCATGGCTCTTGCGGCTGATCTGTGTCAGCGGGAAATATCAGTAATCATTACCCAGGCAGGCAGCACATCCTGGTCAATGGCAACACGGAACTAATGTTCAGTATAATTAAAGGTTTAATAATAGTAGATATGGTGATAAGACAGAGACCTAATGTGATATAACATCAGCATGATCAGCATGGATAAAAACCTTTGACTTTGCCCAAAAATAAAATGTTGATGTTTAATTTTATTGTAATGTAATTGAGCGTAATGGCTGAATATGCATTTGAATGTTTTTGAAGTTTAATACCAATGAACATATAATTAATAGGGCTGCTTCAAAATTTTCACGAAAAATAGCGAGAAAGGATGCATACCGCGAAATAGAGCGAAACGATACGAGAAACGTCGACGCATTTGGGACCATTCATTTTCACCCATTGTCGGAAACACGAAGAATGTATTATTGCACTTCGCTTATGTCCGCATTTACCAAAAGCATATTCCTGCTCGATTATGGTTTTAAAAAAAATGAACAGTAAGCTTAACGTTAATTATGATGCAATTTATATCCAGATCTCGATCGTAGTATAGTAACGCCCACTGTTAGGCCCTATGCCCATGTACCTGCTTGAATGTTTGTTCAACACTTGAGTAACCTACCATAATTTCGCTCATACCTTAGCGTAAGCACTTATGACATGTACGGCTATTTATATTTCACCAGTGACACACATTTATAAGTCAGATTGCCTAAGAACGAAATTTCAATGACTTGCATGGCAGAGCGAGAAAACAGAAAAGTAAACGAGCAATATTAGTTTTGAGTAGATTTATCCGAGCCGCATTATATGCATAAACATGTAGAACTAGTCTACTGGCAGCGTCGTGGTAGAGCGTGTCTTCGAAATAGCAGGTAGTCGGTTCAAATCTTGTGGTCGTCCTGTTTTTCCTCGTATAGGGCCTATATTTATATTTTTAATGTCAACATGATATATATATATATATATATATATATATATATATATATATATATATATATATATATATATATATATATATATATATAGTCATTTGTTCGTTCGTTCGTTCGTCCGTTCATTTATAGTTTATTTTGTTTGTTTCTATTGTATGACGGTTCCCCAATTTTGGTTTTATTACAATTACGAGTGCAGTTATCGACCGGTACTCACTTTTTTTTTCGCGAATGATAGGCCTTCAATTTTTATCCCGTATAGCAGCTCTATGTT